>KK113712.1:1447761-1501087 GCA_000611955.2 Stegodyphus mimosarum
CGAAATGTTCCGTTTAATGCATTTTTTTCCAAGAAAAGACATCTTATTCACAAAATCATAGCATTCGTATTGTAGAAAACACTTGCATTCTTCAATATTGGCACACATAGCCAACTTGTAAAGTTATTTGTATGAATTAAAAATTTAAAGTATTTCTAGTTAAATGATTTTTTTGTATGATTATTAGTTAATAATTCTAGAAAACTTTCATGAGAACACTAATAAACTTACTTACACACATACTTTTACCATTTGAAAGCTTACAAATCATTCATGTAAAAATTCTTTCTGCATACCAGTTTGCAAAATAATTATAACTTATAGAATATTGCATATTAGTAAATCAGAGAATATCCCCAAATGACATTTAAGAGGTAAAAATTAATCTCTAATGTTTAACTGTCTATTATTGACCTTATTCTAATTTATTTATTAACCAGTCCCTTAAATCAAGTTAGAAATGACTTCACACATCCTAAATTTTGAAATTACATATCTTGGTTAATTTTTTCTGCACGGTAAGCAAACATTATTGCTTTGTCTTTTATAATGAGAATAAAATGTTCTTAAATATTAGTATGTCGGCCGGAGAACAACATAAAATATATCGGATTTCGTAAATTTTATAAAACTGACTTTTGCAAATTTAAAAATCCCAAAACATGAACCTTTGCGTCATTTAAAGCATTCAAATTATACGCTTATGATTAATGACTGCAAAAATGAAAGCCGGGTATGGACTTTTGTGGGTATGATATAATATACATGTGGAGTTTTAAAATATCTAACTTTGTGGTCTGAGTATTTTGCTCTCGTGCCAGTGCAGCTTAACTGTTAATTGGGCGTACAGAAAGAGGATCCTAATTAGTTCTAAGAAGTGTAAGAAGCAAGAAGGACGTACGACGTTCCTGTAAGGTAATAAGATGCATTAATATTATACTCATCTTGAAAACAGTTTAGCTATTATTAAACATGTGTTTTAAATAATATTGTATGTAGTACCCGTAGTAAAGTCCTGTAGTAAAATCCCATAATATTTGGGGCTCGACGGTAGATTGAATAATAATTTTCTGAAAATAGCAGTTTCTATTTCCCAGTGCTTCTATTGTTTCCATAGATTGCATTAAGACCTGACGGTTCGATTGTTTTTATTAATCTGAAAAGGATAAAATTCCGTCTACGTAGGGCTAAAATACATCTGAAACGGATAAATCAACTTTAAATTTTTTTCTCCGCTGCTATATGAAGTTTATCAATATAAAAGAAATCGAAGTCGCTCTAAAAAATGAAAACTTAGGAGTGTTAAGTTGTTATATAAATTTATATTTCATAAGAAAGGACATAGAACAGAAATCAGCTTAGCGATTCTATTTGTTTTGCATTTAAACTCAACGATAACACTTCAAAAAGAAACTGAGAATGCTCAAACTAATTTTTCTTCAAATGAAGTGATTACTGTCTCCACTCTATTAAATATATCTTGTGATGGTTCAAAATCAGAAATAATTAAAAGAAAGAAGTTATCTACGTGATTTATGGGTCCAAAGGGTGTCCCACCCCTACCACCAACCACTCGAGAGAACTTTCGGTTCGCCATATAATTAGAATACCCCATGCCGCAATGACACTATATATTTAAAAGCATCCAGGTCTTCTCCGGGGTTTGAACCAAGGCCCTTCGGTACCGCAGTAGGCTTCCCTAACCACTATACCGTCTAGTTGACGTTATTCTAATTTGCTAGTAATAGGTGAAAAGAGGATAACAGTTATCATAACTTTTTAATATTGGACTATTGCATTCTGTAACCCAGAATGTATTTATTTATTTTAAAATCACTTGTTGATTGGACAGACATTAATTTTCATCATTAATTAATTTTGGATATTTCCTCTCTTGTAGTATGCATTAAGTATAACATCTTATCATAACAAAATGTTTTACAAAATAATATAATTCACAATGAGTTAAATGATGATCTAGCAAATCTGAAAATGGCTCAGTTCAAAGAAGTTCAATTTCAAATGGTAATCAGAACAATGCTGTTACAGAGAATCAGTCTTCAGTGCAACTTCTCGGTTCATAATTTTCAAGAAAGACTGTTAAGTTTTAAAATTATTGAAAGTGTAATTACCAAATTTCGTGATAATGCATTCAATTCAATTGATAAATTTATTGAAAACTTTGAGGGTGTATCGATTTTTAATTTAAACCAATTACAAAAACTAATTTTTGTCAAATACCATTAACTGGAAAAGCAAAATTATCCTTTCAAAGCGAAACAAAAGTAAATTTATGGAATCCGCTTAGGAATTTGTTATTAAATGAATATGGTATTCAATACAATTCTACTCAGTTACATGAATTTTTATCTAAACGTAAAACGCAAGAAAATGAAACTCTTTATGATTACTTTCTAGCAGTTAAAATCATGGGTTCTAAACACAAAATTGAAAATGCTTCTCTAATAGAATATCTTATTAATGATATGAATGATTCTGCTCAAAATAAATCAATTACTTGTGCTTGTAAATCTTTAACTAAATTTCAAGAAAACATGCAAATAAATAAATAAAACTGGATATGAAGATAAATGTAAATCCTTTAAGCCTAATTCTAAAACCAAAAAAGACACAGTTTTTAAAGTAAACTAAAAACGAACATTCCCTGTAGTATTCCTGGTCACGCGGGACATTTTTGCAAAAATAAGAGTAAGCCAAAAAATGCTTTCGAAGTACATTCATTTGGACTCGTTGCTACAGAATATATAAGACTTCAAGCGTTGCAAGCGCTTGAATCACGTATGTTTAAACAAGAAACAGTTAAATTATTTCTGTAAAATCTATTCTAAATCTAAAAAATAACAGTTAAATTATTTCTATAAAACAGTTAAAATAAACAGTTAAATTATTTCTATAAATTCTTTAAATAAATAATTTCAAACTGAGCATTTGATACACTTGTGTTGGTAGAAAACATAGAAATGAAAGCTGTCGTAGATACAGGAAGTGATATGAATGCAGTATCAGAAAATATTTTTAAAAGAATTGGTTCATCTACCCTAAATTGATAAAAATACTTTAAATTGGATTTTAAATAGGTTTCGGTAATAATAAAATAAAACCTATTGTTTATTCTGAAAGCTTAATTCGAACTGAGGAATATAAAATTATCCAATATTTATGTTGTTCTTCAAGAAAAAATAAAAGAAAATGCTATTATCTGGAATGAACTGCTTTCGCTAATGGAAATTACTATAAACAAAGACGAAATTCCTGTAAAATTATTAGATGTTGAATCGAATTTAATGCATATAAAGACAGAATAAAAAAATTATTTGAGTATTTGTGTTCGCATCTTAATAAAACACATGATTCAAAAGTAAAACAATTAATTGAGAATTACATTGCTAATAAAATGAAGACTGATAACACTGAAATGCACATAAAATTAAAGGGCGACCAACTTATTTCTCTTAGATCCGGTCTTTACCAAATATAGAAAAGAGATGTAATCGATAAACAAGAAGATGAATGGATTAAACAGGGTGTGTTAATAAAGTTATGTTTTAGCGAAGTGGAATCATGTCTTTGAAGAATATTCACAGATCCACAACACGCCCATCATAAATTGGCGACCCGTCAACACGCATGAAGCTTCATGCTAGTTGTGCGTTCAAAGTTTGGTTTCAGGTTTTTCGTATTCTTCCCTACAGCCACTGCCATGGGGAAAAGAAGTGAAGATACCAATTTACAATCCTGTTGACCCGGCATTGTGGTTTGTTATGTGCGAATCGACTTTTGCTTTAGCCGCACCTAAGCCTGTTACGGATCCCAAGACGAAATTCAATTATTGCGTTGCGCATTTGCATCGGAAATTGCCTCTTTGGTTCGAAATATCATACTTCAGGAACGCACAGATTCTTCTTATGAAGACCTCAAAGCTACCATTACTGAAGGATGTGGAGAAAGCAGTACCAAGGAAACTCACGAGTGAACAACTTGGAGACAGAAAACCATCCGAATTGATTCGCGTCATGAAAAGGCGTGCTGAAAAGCACGATATTGCTGACTCATTGTTACTTGAGTTATTCATTCAGCAATTGCCGCCAAATGTTCAATCTATTCTAGCGTCTGTTGAGCCACTCGATTCTTCGAAAGCTGCCAGCATTGCCGATAGAATATTGGAAGTTACACCCGCTCAGGTAAGTGCAGTTTCTTCACCTGTATCTGTCACTGTATCTAATAATTCTAGATTGGATTCTCTACTAGATGAGGTCTGCAAATTGCGTGGTGAGGTATTGTCTCTACGGCGATCATGCGGCGTGTTTCCAAAAACCGCTATAACAGAAAGCGAAGCCCCTGAGCTAAAGCTGCTTGGAATTGTTCCTATTGCTGGCATCATCGCAAATTTAGTGTGAAAACCAAAAAGTGTGTTCCACCATGTTCGTTCCAGGGAAAACGAACAGGGCAAAGTGTAATGGCGACTTGCGCTTTACCCTCTGAGTCTCGTCGCCTTTTTATTAGAGACAGAAAGTCAAATAAAATATTTTTGTGCACACTGACTCAGATGTCAGTCTCCTCTCAGCAACCAGAGGTGAAGCGCGTCAAACACCTGTCATGGCGTTTTTTGCAGCCAACGGTACTCCTATTCCGGTTTATGGACAAAAATCTTCAAGAATTGACCTTGGACTTCGTCGTACTTTTAATTTTACTTTTTTATGTGTGTAAAGTGTCAACAAATATTATTGGATCTGATTTTTTGCATTATTTTGATTTATTACCTGATTTAAGGAACAAAAAGCTTGTTGATTTTAAAAAAAATTAAAAAATTAATTGTAGTGTAATTAATACAAATTTGTATTCTATAAAAGCAATTATTTCAAAAAGTGTATATGATAAATTACTGTCTAACTATCCTTAACTGTCCAAGCTTCCTAATCTTAATGAGGCTGTTAAACATACTACTATGCATTTCATTGAAACTATTGGTCCTTCTGTTTCATGTAAGCCTAGGAAACTAGCTCCAGATAGATTAAAAATTGCTAAGCATGAAATTCAAAACATGATCAATTTAAGTCACATGCGACCCTCCAAAAGTAATTACTCCTCGCCTCTTCCCATGGTGTCAAAGAAAGGCACAACCGAATGGAGACCTGTGGGAGATTTTCGGAGGTCGCTCAGACAGTGAAGGATAAGTATCCTATTCCTAACATCTGTGATTTTGCAGCAGAGTTGCATGGAACAAAGATATTTTTTCGAATAGACTTGGTAAAAGCTTATCATCAAATTCCAGCTAATCCGTCTGATATACATAAAACGGCTATTGTCACTCCTTTCGGACTTTTTGAGAGCACAAGAATGCAGTTTGGGCTATGCAACGCAGTTGCAACCTTTCAACGCTTAATTCATGAAGTAACTCGTGAGCTGCTAGGAGTATTTGCTTTTGTCGACTATATATTGATTGCTTCAAAGGACGAAACTGAGCATTTGATACACTTGAAAGCTCTTTTTTGAAAGATTAAGTAGTTATGGGTTAAGAATTAATGTATCTAAATGTAATTTTGGTTTAACATCATTGGAGTTTTTGGGTTTTCACGTACCTGAACAGGGTTTAAAACCTTTACCCGACAGGGTAGAAGCCATTCAAAAATTTCCTAAACCAAACACCTTAACTCAGTTAAGGAAATCTCTCGGCATGTTTAACTTTTACAGACGTTTTGTCCCAAGAACTTCACATGTTTTAGCTCCCTTGAATAGGTTATTGGAAGGCCGCATTAATAAAAAGAAACCTTCACAACGTAGCAAAATAAAAGATACCCTCTCGGAATGGGAAGACGAGGCTGGAAAAGCTTTCGCCAATGCGAAAAAGGCAATTGCTGAGGCAACCCTTCTCAGACACCCATTCGCAGTGCTAACTTGAGACTTTACACTGATGCATCTCACGTTGCGGTTGGTAGCTCATTAATGCAATTGCATAATTCAGTTTGGGAGCCCATTGCGTTTCTATCCGTTAAACTCAGCAAAAGTCAAAGGAAATGGTCAACTTATGATCGAGAACTATTGGCTATATATATTTTAATCGGTCTTTCTACTTAGGTTTACGTTTTAAATAATTAATAACGAAATAAACGAACAAAATATCCGTATCACTTACGGATATTAATTTCTCTTTCGTACGTAAATATTACTTTGTTCTGGAGTACTGGAAATTATATATCTATTAAAGCGTTTCGCGTGTAGCTTAATTATTCCCCACTCCAATAGCCGCATTAAAACCTTAGATATTGCATTTGGCTCTACTCGAAAATTTATATTTTCATTACAGCGAAAAAAACTTTGTGGCTTCAATTTGTGATTTTAGTGCAGATGAAATTTCAGCATATTGTTCCGCAATTCTTGAATTAGCCTTGTATTTGGGAACAGAGAATGTACCACTCGTGATTTCAGCGAGAAGGACTTTTCTGCAGCGTGATCAACAGTGCTGGAATTATATTTTATACGCCTGTAGAGACATTAGGTATTTATTTGGAAGCAGGTGAGATGAAAAATGAGCAACGCCTTCGCCGGGAATCGAACCACGGACCTCTCGGTTACGCATGGAGCGTGCTGACCACTACACCACGAAGGCATGCGAAGAAGGCGGGAGAAATACCTTATATACTCCCACTTTTAAAGGGCGACTGGGAATTAGGGGCCCCAATCGCCAATCCTGGTGGTGGAGAATCATCATCCACCACCTTTTTTAGTTCGGGCGCCAGTTGTAGAGACATTAGGTATTTATTTGGAAGCAGGTGAGATAAAAAAGTGAGCAACGCTTTCGCCGGGAATCGAACCACGAACCTCTCGTTTACGCATGGAGCCTGCTGACCACTACACCACGAAGGCATGCGAAGAAGGCGGGAGAAATACCTTATACGCTCATTGCTTTTACTGCGACATTTCGCAGTTTCTATAAAGCTCTTTTTTTTTTTTGTAGCACCAATCTATCAAATTATTCATTGATAATATCTGTCATGAACAAGGCAAAAGGATATAAAGTCATAAAACCGTTAAATTATATTTAGACACTGATAAAACTTTGCTTCGAATATATTTTATCGCATGAAAATTTAAAATAATGTTTTAATGTTTCTAAGTTTTAAACTTTCATCTGTGATGCTATTATTAAAACTGAATTATAACATTTCAAACAATCAGTCTGTAATAAAAATAAAATACAGCATAAATGAAAATATTTTAATAAAACGATATGCACAAATGATTATTCTGCACTAAAATACTTTAATGCAAAGTGTTGGTAACATCTTTTATTAATTTAACTCATGATTCGAATCGTTCAAAAAATTATCTGACATATATACGTTAAGAATGATATTTCCAAAGTTCTAGAAATATATGTACAATTTTGTAACTTAATAAACTTTTATCAATATTATCATGTATTTTTTCAGCAAATTCCCATTTAATTGAATAAACTTATCACAACTAAAAACTAATTTTTAAGCTGTCCTCAAAGAACTTCTTTTGATGTCTCCTTAATCAACTAAGTATTTAGGCGTAGTCAAACTCTCAAATCGAACCCCCGTAAAGGTTTGTTTCAAGTGTGGGAACAGAAAACTTCTCGCAGACGTTGAACAATTTCTGAAGTTTTCACATTTCTTTCCACGAAAAGAAATGATTGCTGTTCACATCGTCTATTATTGCAAAAACGGTGCATTAAAACTGCTTCTATATTAGTCAAACATCTGAATTAAGCTAAATAGTATCGCACATAATAGCTGAAAAAACATGTCAAGACTTGTCTCTGACCCGATAGCGTTACCTTTAGTTTCCAGGAATTGAACTAGAGCTTAATTGTTAGAACTATAAAAACATCCTACATACATTAATTTTAATACATGAGTAAGTGTAATACTACTACACTTACTCATGTATTAAAATAGTTTCTTTCGAAATCTTTTTATTGTGACCTTTCTTAATATGTTGTGTAAATATTCTTAGGAAAGAAGTGAGCGCCCGACGGGTAAGACGATGGGCATTCTCTCTCCAAGAACTTCTAAAAGATCCAGCTGGAAGAGAGCAGTTTTACAAATTTTTAGATAAGGAATTCAGCGCTGAAAATCTTAAGTAAGTACAAGTGAATTCTTTATTTTAGACTTGCCTGAATTGTAATATGACTGTCTAGAAGGTTTTCTTACATTCTGAGTATGTGAAGTAGCAGCCTTCTTTCCCTGAATGATGTTGTTCTATCCCTGATAGTATGAATCAGATTTTGCGTGTTAAAATTTGTAATTTACATTGAAATACAATTTATCTACGTATCTTTAAATATGTGATGAATGGTTTTTCATAAACATAATTAGTATTCTTATTTATTTTAAGAAATGTAACTTAATAATAAATACAACCTAAAGGATTAAACTTAGAACCATCTGCCCAATATATCGGTTGTTTACTACCTAGAGTATTCACAAATTTTGTCGTGTTCATATGTAGCAGACATGAACACTATACCCTCCTGACATATATATTGGATAACCTCTATAATTTATATGAATCCACATTTGAAAGCGAATTGTTCTCATGTAATATTTTATTTAAAATAGTTTGCCTTCACGTTTGGTTATACGTATGGCAACATGAAACTAATCTAGGAGATCCTTATATAAGATATATTGAGGTAACATGTTTTATATGAAAGCGTAATTGAAAAGATTCTTACATAGGCAATATTGGCATATTGCCTACCACAGATTGAAAACAAAAACTAAATTGTAATCTGAAAATTTAAGATTTTAGTCTACACTTCGAGCAGTTAGTTTCAAAATGTTAGAAATATTTCAAAAGTTTTTAATTATGAGAATACTGAACATTTAAAAAACTGCTATTTGATCTCATATGATGATTCTTATTGAAGGCACAAAATGATTTTGAACTAAACAGTTACTATTAACCTAATAGTTTAAAAAATAATTTCCAAAAAAATCACGTTACAGATTATAAAATCATTTATTAAAAATGAGCTGTCAAAAACAATTCTAATTAATAGCGGAAAATTGCTATAATGTTATTTCATCATAAATTATCAGCACGTGAAGGCGTGTGCATTTATTTGGCAAAGAAAAGACTTAATTATTCATGACGTACTTGTGCATTTATTTCAGCGGCTCACTCGAGCACGAAACTTGCATCAAATATTTCTTTCATGTTACGGTACTCTATATTATACGAAGAATCAAAATTGTCAAAATGAAAATATCTCGGACATCTCGGAGGACATTTTCCTCGAAGTGCTTTAAAGAAATCTACTATTACCTACCCAACATTCCATTATTATCCTGAAAACAACAGGAGTTTTTCCCTACTGTTCAGTTAATCTACAGTGAAACTTCGATTCACGAATTTAACTCGTTAGTGAAGGCTATTTATTATTCGTAATGTTCGTAAACCGAAACTGTTTTCCACTTTGGAATTCGTATAAAATCAATTAATCGATTGAATCCCAGATCACAGGTGACTGCTTATTTCAAATTTATAACAATATTTTGTGCACATAATCATACTATAAAAATAATAGAAATCATTAAATCTAAGTTAAAATAGGTCAACAGAATATTAAACAGATAAAAAAGACGAAAGTTTAATGTAATTCTACCACACCCGTACGAAGAAGGGTAGACGGCATGAATGAAAAGGGATAAGAAAGAGATATTACTGTTTGGATGAGGAGCCTTTTTTCATAAAAAAAGTAAGTTTAACTGTCTTTCTGGCCATCTTCTTTATTTTAGCACCACTCGACTCGACACTAGGAATCAGTTTCACTCAAAATTCGTCAAATAATATGATTTTTTTGTTGTCTATGTTTTAGAATGTTTCTAAAGTTGGGCATTGTCACTGAAAATTCTTTTCGCTGCTTTGTGAGAGTGATATCACTAGACGAAATGTTGCACCTTTTCCAATTTTGCACAAATTTCACAGATTAAAGAACTAGGATATCTTCTCTTCATTCCCTTTTTTCTTAAGACACTTCTTCGACAATTCCCTTTTGTTGCTACTTCTGAAGGTGTTTTATTTCTTTCTTGTTGAACTCGCTTTTGTCTTTCTGAAGAAACTTCTCTAACTCTATTATTACTTTCCCAGCCTGTTTTGCAAGTAATACTCTTGCAATATATGTATATCGTGTATCATGTCATTCAAAGTACCTGCATGCAACACCATAATTTCCTCCGAGCTGAATTCTTGATTCTGTAAGTCACTTTCTTCCAGACTTTGTTAATGAAAGCTAAGCAATACAAAATCTTAAAAAAGATTTTTCTAGAAGTATCTGAATGTTAATCTTAGTCAAAAATTACCTCAAAATATGTTTAATAAAAATATATGTAACAAATGTTTTGATAAGCTAAGCTTTCATTTAAAACTCATAAAATCATTAATGAACTAAAAGGAGAGTTTAATGGGAACAAGAGTATAAATAATTCTCTTCACAATACTCGGCACCAATATTATATCATAAATAATAAAATTGGGGGCCACACTTGATAAATATAATGACTTATATTTATTTGAAGATGCAGTTGGATAAAAAAATTTAGGTCAGCACGTTTTATTAATTTTGATATAAAACTGTAGATGAATTTTGTAAAAAGAATTATCTCTTGCTCCCATTAAATTACAGCATCAATTATTTTTTCCCTTCAGTTCATTTATGATTTTTATGATTCTTTAATAAAAGTTTACTTTATAAATATATGTTTTACATATTTTTATGTTTTATTTATTTACATTTATATGTTTTACACATTTTTATGTTTTATTTATTTACATTTATATGTTTTACATATTTTTATGTTTATCTTTTAATTCACTATGACAGTTTTTAATAAAATTATTCACCTGAAAATAGTTTTACACCAGTGGGTAATCACTCTTTTATTTCATAATTCTGTTATATCAAATGCTTGAAAAATTCAGCATTTTTTCAAAAGGTTAGAAATTACAATAAAATCTCGGATAAACTTTATTTAAAAGACATTTTCTGCTCTATCCGATGGTGCAAAAGTAAGATTCTGGAAGATTTAGTTTGTTCATTAAACGAATATATATGCAAAAATTCCTTTCAGCATTTAATTTTAAAAATGCGAATAAAATTTTGAAAACGTCTCTGTACCGCATTGTAATAATACAATCTACATGAAGTAAGTGTGCAAACACTGTGTTGGATAACTTGACAGGGAATAGTTTAAAAATGGATGCCAAAATGTTGACCATAACGAAAACCGCCAGATGCGATTAGTTTTAAAAAAATTCTAGGAAGTCGCTAATTGATATTTCACATGATTCTTATTTTAAAAGAGGGTGAAGAGCTTGTTTTATAACTGTGATCATTTTAAACATTGATAAAAGATACATTTTCGTTTGTTAAAATTCTAAAGTTCTATAAAGGAATATAATATTACGTACCCTAATAAAATTAAGAATATGAATTTCCAAAATGATTAGTAAGAGAAATCTGTATTAGTAAAGTTATAAAAAGAAAAAAAACTTAAATTAACTTACTAGATTTCATTACAAATAATTTTAAATGCTAATATCTTCTGTTGTTTTTTACATTAATGGGGAGTGGTATAAGCAAGAAAAATAGTGATTTTACGGAACTTAACAACTGAAGAAGCGATATTTCCCCCTTCTGTTTCGTATCGTAGAATACTTTTTTTTAAATGTAGACAGCGGATTCGCATGATTTCTTTTGATCATTTTTGTTTCGAAAGAGGGCGAAGTAATTGTTTTATAATCTGATAAAATTTCAAAGCTTTGTATCCGACGCATTTTTAGATGTGTTAAAATTTTAATCATAAGCGTCAAATAGCCGAAAGAAATCCAGCGATTTTTGAAAATCGGAAAGAAATTGGAAACGAAGTTGAATTTTAATACATATTTCATATAAAAGATTTTTTTCCTCTCTATCCGATGATGCAAACAATAAATATCTGATATTTTTTGTTTGTTCGTTAAACTAAGTAGTGTGACAAAAATCCTTTAAGCATAAATTTAAACAACAAATCTTCATCAAAATTCGAAAAAAAAAATTCACCGCACAGCATTGTCATCCATAAACAGTGTCGATACTGCCCGGATGGTATAGTGGTTAAGGGAGCCTACTGCGGTACCAAAAAGGCCCGGGTTCGAATCCCGGAGAAGACATGGTTATAACTTTCCGTCCCTTCATGAGAGGCAATGGTGACCGACTATTAGGTGCTTCCACAATAAAATGGCTACCACTTAGGAATGGCCAATGCTGAATAGGCAAGTGCCCATCATTGGATTAAAAAATAAATTAATTAACAATGCGTGTATAAAATTTCATTTCGATAGCTTATCAGGAAGTAAATTAAAATCTATACAATATTTTTGACCATGAGAAAAACACAATGAGTGAACTAAATAAATGTTTATGAAAAATCATTTGTTGCCGACTGAAGTGTTCATAACTGGAAATTCCTTTCTTCATCCGAGGTGTATTTGTTCAAACAATTTGTTAGTCATCAGAGGCATTCATGATCCCAGGCTTCATTATACTATTTTATATTAGACAGACAATCAGGCACTCATGCCAAGAAATCTATTCATTGTCAAAAGACAATGAATGGTCAAATGACAATGGATAGTCAAATGACAATGAATGGATAACAAATGAACTGATATATTGTTATACCAGATAGTTTTTAATTCCTACTAATTCTAAAAATTCTGTACCATCTTTCTGTGCGTCCTTCATTACCTATAAATAATATACATATCATCTGTGAAATGAATTTGCATCATAACTATCAATATCAGAACATTAAATAAAAAATAGAAATAAAACTGAAAGTTCTATTTTAGCTTCACCTAACTAACAAAAATTTGCTTTCGCTTCGCGCTGAAATGAGAGACAACGATGAATTAAATTACTTACAGTTCAAAAATCTAAATTATGGTTCTGTTTCTTGCACCACCACTGAAGCTTGATATTCAGTAAATTCCGAAACGCATCGGCTGGCAATAACAAACAGAGAAATTTCATGGCAGCTGGTTGAGATTTACCAATTGTTTTTATCCCACCAACAGCTTGACATCAAACTTGCTTGGATTAAAGTTCAAACGGGAAGTAAAAAAAAGTGCTGATTGACTTTCAAAAACAGCAGCCCCTTATGAGTATGCCCAAATAAGTCAAATTCCCTGCCAAAATTCTGCTTAAATCATATTACTTTTAATTGGCAAGATTGTCACCCAAACCTTTTGCTTCCAAGTGCTGAAAAACAGTTTATCCATAAGTCGTTTGTGTGTTCAAAATGATAAATTCTGTAATAGATTAACAGATCTCAAACTTAAGATGATAAGAAACTATAACATAAACGTCGCTGAAAACTCACAATCAGGCTACGATCAAGCCTATCGATAACCTTTAAAATATTTATAAAGCAACAGGGTTAAAAGGAAAAAAATCCCCCCCAACGGCTATTAACAGCTGCTGTACTTAAGTTTGGCATAACATTTCAATAATTAATTAGAAAAGTTAATATACTTTCAATGAAACAAATTCTTCTAATACTGAAGACATAAAATCGGCTAATTAAATATTAATTCTAATAGTCCTATATTTTTGCATGAAAAATATTTTTAATGATCCAATATTTTTATAACAATTTTATTTCCCGGAATATATATTTTAAAATAAAATTTGTATTTTATTCTAAAATTTAATTCATTTCATGTTGGAACATACGTGAGTAGTTACAAAAAATATTTTTTTAAGTAAATGTAGTCGCATGATAAAAAATAGATCTATTTAAATTTTTTTGTCGAGATATTTATAAAATGTGGTTCCTTAAGTATGTGAGTAGACTAAATTGATTTTCTGTACTTTAAAAGGTATTTTTCCTTCCTCTCCACATGCCCTCGTAGTATAACTGGAAGCATATTCGATGTGCATTAGGGAGTTCGAATCGCGCCGAGGGCAATGCAGATATCTTCGGTTTCCCGACATCGAAAAATTCGACAAGATTTTACAGTGGGGCCTGAACTAAAAGGTGACGGACGATAATTCGTCACCACCAGAATTTGGCGACTGGATCTCCTCGTGCTCAGTCGTCCTTTAAGGGGGAGTATCCTTCATTTCCCCATACCTTTGTGATGTAACTGGAAGCACACTCGACGCCTATTCGCGACGCTCGGAGTTCGAATTCCGGACAGGGTAATGCGGATTTCTTCAGTTTTCCGATATCGAAAAATTCTACAAGATGTAACACCATAATATAAGTTTAAATTTCGTAGTAAAGCAATTGAAGATAAGTTTCTGATCGAACATATCGCGGTAATAAGTTAATAAAAGGTAAATTAACAGCAGCAACAACACTACTGTGTATTAGATGAAATTTCAATTTAGGATTAGAAAAAGTTATTTTGCCATGGCAGGCTTTCTTCCGAGAAGTCAAAATAACAGTTTCTCTTCTTACGTTTTAAAGTAAAGAGAAAAAGTTCTGAAACTGTATATCATTTGTTAGTTTCGGCCCACCAGCAGCCCAGAGTAAAGTTACTGAACACTGGTAGTTCGATTCGAGGTTCGAATCCCATAAACGGGCTATCTGCATGGTCGTTTTCGTGGTTTTCCCCATGCGTAATGTGTATACGAGTCAGTTCCCCTTTGAAAATCATCCACGAAGGCATCCTTCACTTTAGGCAGATAGCCCTCGAGTGCTTTGCCATAATATAATAAACTAAACCATTCATTAACTTATCATAACTCACTATACAATCAAATGATTTGTTGTAAAGAAAAAGCATTAATTCTAAATGGATCAGGCTTAACCAAGGAAGCAATAAATCGCCTCTACAAATATAAATGAAAACTTTTGATTCCTTTAAAAGATTTCTGTATTTTAAGTATACTTTAAAATTCGTTTAAAAGCCTTCAGTACTTTCTCACAACTTTCTGCATTATTATTGTTTCGACGTTAAGGTGGCGTTAAATATTTCTAAGAAAAATACATATCTTATTATAGGAAAAATTTATATGGGCTCTTTCATATGTATTAGATTTACGCCACCTTTCTTTTTAGTATCTAACTTTTTTATTCTTTTCAAGGTTCTATGACGCTGTTCAAGAACTAAAACAAGTGCACGCCACAGAAGTGGAATCAAAAGTCCAAGAAATTTGGAAGTGAGTAACATTTTTTAAGTTTTCTGTTTTACATTTATGGTATGTTCCATTGGAGGAAAAAAGAAATGAGCAGAAGCTTAATAATCAAGAGAGCATTTTAAATTATCCTAACGTGTATAACTAATGCATTGTTACTGTCATAAGAGAAAATACTTCTTAAGCACATTTCCTTCCTTTCTATTCCTAAGCACGCACCGGTAATATATTTTTAAAGACTTCAGAACTGGCTTTTTCTCCTAACTTCCTTTTTCTAAATATAATGCTCGTAAATGTAACTGAAACGATTTTCTTTCACAGGATGCAAAAACTTAGTCCTCAGTTTGTATGGGAAAGAAAGCACGTTTAACGAAAGTGACTTTTACTTCTGTCTATCCTTAAAACATGGATAAAATTTCTGATTTCATAATGCGACACCGTTCTTATACGTACAAATCAAGACATCAAACCCGGAACCAGAGAGATCTCTGTATTAGATGCTATTAATGATATGTTTATTACTTTCAATTTGCAATAAACTGACACATCTCCTTCAATCTATAATAGCCAGCTATCAATAGCCTTGACAAGCACCAGTGTTTTCCGATTTAATTTTAGCATTAGAAATGTTCTTAGCAGAGTCGTTTTATAATTCTAACGTTAGAAACATCATTAGTCAAATGTTTTAAAACATTTATGCCTCTAACACGGACAGATTATTCATTCGCGTTGGCAATGCTGCAACTGCGCGAAGTGTAAGGAGCTTAATTTAGCTTTCACCCAACTACAACATAACTAGTTTTCCGAATGTCACCATTCGGCAAAACATAATAACTTCCATTTATCTTTCGAATACTTTCAGAAATTCATTTATCTTTCGATCTGTAATTTCTTAACAAAGGAAGGATTTTAAAGCAATAAACGCATTTTTGATAGTTTAAATATTTTTTATTTTTAATCATATATTTAACTGATTTAATCATATATCTAACTATACTCTAACTATATTAAAGTATAATATTGTAAAAGAAGATGTTTTTAACCTCATATAGTAGGTACCTAGAACAGAATTTTCTGTTTTTAATTTTTCTACACTATTGATATACAGTCGAATCCGGTTAATCGGACCACATCGGGAAGTGATCATTTTGGTCCTAATAACCGGCTGGTCCGATTACACGAACATGCCCTATGTTGTAAGACGGGACTTGCTATATGTAGTAAACAGTAAACCTATATGTAAATCATGTATTAAGATGTAATTATGACCATTATTGTGCGGTACACACGTATGGCGAACATGCATGTACAAACAAGAACTACAGTCGAACTTTTTTCATTGAGAAAATTAATTTAGAAACAAATTCTAAGAAACGATCTTTACGATACTCAGCATGCGATGCACAATAAAAACAAGTTCTTACCAAGTTCCAGTCATCATTTGAAGAACTTATCCAGTGTGATCTGATGCGTTCTCTTGACGGATTGCACGTGAAATATCTAACGCAGCAATGGGACTGCCTTCGTTTCCCTCCTGCATGAAATACCGGTGCAAAGTTTCAATGCATCTCCTCGCATCCTGTGTTGTCACTTGCACCCAACTTATTAGCGGCATCATCACCATCACTTTCTTGGTCTTCCGATGCTGTCGTGTGTTTTGCTGCAACTCGAGCAACGATTGCAGCGCCGTAATCTTCATTTACATCGTAGCATTGAAGCTCGTTGTCGATGGATAAAAATTCTTCGCAATTTTGTAACTGTTGAAATTCCACATGTCCATCGTCATTTTCACTTTCAATGAGCATGTCCACATCCATCTCCAAAACGAAGAGCTTAAAGCCACAATGAGAAAAACAGTTCAGAATTGTCTCACGGCTCACTTTTCGCCAGCTGTCGGCCCCAAATGTGACTGCTTGTAAGATGTTGATTTTTGCACTGACTTCGCTGGCTTCTGACGATGAGGTCAGCAGACTTTCTTCAATTGTAATTAACCAGCCTTGCACGATAAAGGGTCTTCAAATTTTTTATGATGCCCATGTCCATTGGCTGGACCAAAGCTGTGGTCGTGGGAGGTAGAAATTCCAGTTGGATGTTCTTCAAGCAGTCTAAATGAGGATGTGCTGCACAATTGTCAAGAAGAAGCAGCACTCTCAATTGGCGTTGTAGCTCTCTGCCCTAATCCCTCAGCCATTCTTTAAAAAGTTCAGAGGTCATCTACGCATTTCTATTCGCACGATACACAACTGCTATACTGTCCATCTTAAGTCCTTTAAAGCAGCGAGGCTTAGTGCTTTTTGCTATGACCGACAGCTTTCTCTTGTCCGTTCCTGATATGTTTGAGCAACGCGAAAACGTTACGCGATCCATCGCTTTTTTGGTGCCAGAGAGTGCAACATGTTTGCAACTTAACGAGCCGTCCGCTGTAGCACGATAATACAGCCCACTTTCATTAGCATTGTAGATATCATCTGCTGAAAAATTTTCAAGAAACTCGGGCAGTTTTGTTGATTTACATTCTTTTTACATTCTTCAGCACATTCTTTCCCGCCATGTGCTTTCTTGAATTTTATGTCATGTCTAGATTTCTGTCGCGACAACCAACCGTCCATAACTTTAAAGTCATCGTGGCCCACACAGCTTTCCAGTAACAATGGCAAACCATTCGTTAAGGGCCTCATCGACGCCTGGATACTTGCCTTTACGCTTCCGTTTTTTGGAAGTTCTTCCTCGTCCTTCACATTGTACCCATTCTTCTCGCAGCTCATTCTCTTGTTTTATCAAGCGCGAAATTGTAGTCTTTGCCAATCCGGTAATTTCCACCAACCGATGCTGACTAGTGTTTCGTGGTTGTTGCTTGATCTTATTCAGGAAACCAATTTTTTCAGCTAACGTCAAGCCCCGTCGTGGCATTTTGGCAGCGGAGACAAGACACGAGCACAGCTCACTGACTAAAGTGGTCTGAAGAAACCTTGATCTTTCGAGGTCAAGATGTTGAGGTCGAGAGGGATGTAAATTGCTCGCCATTCAAAGCTTTGGCACTCAAATAATCCCAAAAGAGTGGTGAAATGACGGCTTTCTCGTGTAAACTTTAATCATGATTAACAGGCTGGAATTCCTTTCAGGTGGATCCGGACACTTTATTGTTCATTTCCCTGAAAATCGGAGACGCAGTGGGACCAATAACCTCGCTGGTGGCTCTGTTTTAAGAAAGGTCAAAGAAAATGGTGAGCGTGTTCACCTTCCGCTGGTTTTGCTCTTGTCATGCACTTTAAGGAATTCCTGACCTTTAATAAAGCACTCTCCTGAGGAGCGCAGCTACAGATCCTCCCATATGTCGCGCACCACCTGTACATCCGTTGTACGCGGCCGACTTGTGGCTTCTCACGTTTTCTGGTTTCTCTCACGTTTTCTGGTCCGATTAGACGGAATTTTAGTACAAAGAAATGAATAATATTAGGCTTATGTACATAGGATTTGTTTATTATTCGGTCTGAAAAAGCGACTGGTCCGATTATCCGGTGGTCTAATTAACCGGATTCGACTGTATGTATAAATTTTTTAACATTTAATTGGTGAACTTTTCTTTGATATGTTTGTCTGCAATTTGAAATCTTTAGAATGCAATTTCTTTCTAAGAAAAGGAAAATTCCGGTTTTCATTTCAGGAATTCCAAACATGACTTTGATTAATATAGTTCTTTTTTAACGGATAGAACCAGCTGCTGACTGTTCAAGCCAATTTAGTACTATATGTTAAAAGACAAAGCCTTTTAAAAGAATTTTCCCATTGTTCAGAGATCCACAATCTTATATTTGTTTGTAATATCTTTATTTTGTTAAAAATTACTCTGCTTATTAAATATTTTATTACAAAGATGTCTGTGAGTTATGGACGACGTTATGGCATTTTGCACCGCGAATAGGATTTTAAATTTCTGCATAAGATAATTTTTAATTCGGTAATTAAATTATTAATTCGAGAATTAAAGTATTTTTTATATGTCAGCAAACACGTATTAATTAGGTGATTCATCCGTGCAGCAACTTTAAGCTAGTAGTCTTATTTTTATGCATACAATCATATCACTTTAGCGTTAACTTCTCCAATGAACTTTGCACTGGAGACTCTGCTCTATTGTTGTTGTCTTGTCCATGTATTTCGTGGAAGAATAGTTGTCAGAGCCTCAAGGAAGTTGGACTTCTAGTTCCACCTCAATTTTGAAGTGTTCTGGTGCTTAATGGTACCAGACGTTAAATACAACAAAATTACTAACTGTTCCAATTAAAACCTAAATTAAATAATTTGCCTACAATAATATCAAAACCAAAACTGTTCATTGCGTTGTGTTTAATATTTCCAAAAGAACTAACCCGTACAACCCTAAAGACCAAGCAGGAGTACTGGTGTTAAGAACATTACACAAGACATCATAAGAAAATACTCTGAATCATATATATATATATATATAACCAAGGATATTTATTTCAGCATTAAGGAAGACACGCAATCTTTCAACTTAATTTCTAGATCTATGGTACCAGGGTTACAACTATTTAAAATAATGCATTTAGAATTAATTATAGATATTGCTATTTTCAGATATGCACCGAGATGACATCAAACAAATATATTTCACCGTAAAAATACTAATTTTTTATATGCAGTTATCAAACTCTGCTGGCCAGCATAAAAATACACAGGAAATTTAATGAATCACCGAGCATGGTGTCTTAAGTGTTTACCAATATTGATAGAGATTACTTAGTTCAAAGAAATTTCTTAATTTACTCAGGTAAAAATTACATACATCAATTTAGCAATCCCTTAGGCAGTTAGAAAATATTACATATTCATGTAGACCCGTTGGAGAAAAATGACTACATTTATTCCTACATTCAATTACTCAATTAAAGGTAAAGTAGAATTTAAATTTTTATTTTTTCCTTATCTTGCAAAAGTTAAGGTTAATTCTCAACCAAAAGTAGTAACAACTTATAAGTAAAAATGGTAAAATTTAGATAAGTTAACAAATTTAATATTCTCTCTTGTCTTAATTCATTATATATAAATTTTAATTACATTCCAAGTTAAAGTTAAAAGGTCCTAAATAGAGTAATAGTGCAGCAGTTGCTTAATTAAACAGCCTGGATTTAAGATCCAGCAGAAAACTTTGGACTGAAAGTTAAATAGAATTTAATTAGAAATTAAATATGCATATTATTTATTACTCCTTACTTTAATAAATCATAACTGGAAAAATTTTCTTCGATTAATCAAATGAATTCAATATTTTAATTAGCCTTATTACTTAGGAAACATGTTCACAGAACTTAGGTTGAAGGCAGTACAAAAATTTCAGGTGAAAGTAGGAAACGGAATGAACATAAAAGTCGAACTCACTTGAAGGGAAGAATTTTTGAAACTTAATTAAACATTGCTATTGACAAACTGGTACTTCTAAAATCTTCTCCTGATGACCAATAGGTTGAAGAAAAAAGCGCATGGCTCTCCACTGCACGAAAATCTTGCGAGCAGGAGATCAGGCTCATCCTGGCGAGTTGATGGTAGTACTCGGATCTAAGTGACCGATCAGGAAGAAGCCGGATTAAGCTGGATTCAAGTTGCATCCACTATGGGGTTAACGCATTGATTCGATGAGAAAAAACAACATTCTAGACTCCTACACGGGGATGGTAAAGTGCGGAGGAGTAGACGTTCAACCGATCTTCTAGATGTACATCTTTTTCTTATTCCACATCTCTCCGCAAAATGGAAGCCAGCAAGACGTAAACATGTCCACTACAGGACACCCTGGGTCAACATCGGCTCTTCCAGAGGAAGAAAACTGCGAGTGCTTCTTACAGCTGCAAATCCGAGGCAAAAAAGGGCTGAGCATGGCCTTGCACGCCGATTTTAATCGTCCAGAATCCAGAATTTTCGAAAATCACCAAATTTGGTGAATTAGTATGCGAATCTCGCCAAACACAAAACAGTGCTGCGAAAACTTAGTTTTTCCTTCTACACACCAAAAAAAATTCCACCCTCGCCACCCCCTTCGCCAACGGAAGAGGGGTGAGGGAAAGAATTGTAACAACCCTACCTCCCGACCGGACGCTGTACTCGACCTTGGACGAAGAAGTGCTCGAAAAAGACCCTTTTAGCAGAATAAATTTTTAGACCCGAAATTCAACAATTTTAGCAATTAAATGGGCATAATTCTCCAACGGGGCGACGTACAGTCATGAAAGTAGATTCATAAGAAAGCTAATTTTTTTCTCTCTAAGAGGTATAAATTTCATTCATGTAAATAAAAAGGAAGTATTTTTAAATTTCAAATATTACGCAAAAAGCAACCGATTTCCCATTGTCTCCTTTTCCCGAAAGCTAATACTATCGAACGCGTAACGTAAGAATGAAAACTCTGTTTAACTCGCATAAAAATAATTGATTCAAAAACGTAAGCAACACAACTGGTGAAGAAAAATTTAGAATAAGCATAAATTAATGCATATAATTTTACTCACTCAATAATTAATTAACAAATAAACTGCAATTAACTACATATTAATCCACAATTCTAAACTAACTAAAATCGCTACATAACAGAAGGACAGCAGCTCGGGAAATGATCCAAGGGTTGTATAGTCATTACGTTATTTCGAAGCAGGAGACATGAAAAATGAACAAAGGCCCTCACCGGTACTCGAACCACGGACCTCTCGAATACTCGCCGAGCGTGCTGACCACTGCATCACGAAGGCATGCGAAGAAGGCAGGATACCTTATATACTCCCCTTTTTAAAGGCCGACTGGGAATTAGGGGACCCAATCGCCAAATCCTGGTGGTGGAGAACCTTCATCCACCACCTTTTTCATACCGGCACCACTTTAGAGTCATTAGGTTATTTCGAAGCAGGAGACGCGAAAAATGAGCAGCGCCCTCGCCGGGAATGGAACCACGGACCTCTCGAATACGCTTAGCATGCTGACCACTACACCACGAAGGCATGCAAAGAAGACATGAGAAATACCGCATAGGGTCTCCAACCCATATTCGCTACCACCAAACCACACTTTCGGTTCGCCAGATATTTATAATTTGCAATTTGTAATTTTTGTATTTGCGTGTCCTCATGCCACAAAGACACTATACCTTTACAAACATCGATGCGTTCTCTAAGATTCAAAACTGGCCCTTCGATATCGCAGTAGGCTCCCCTATCCACTATACCGACTGGAGGGCACTATGTTCTATTACAAATTTGAACTTGTAACTCTTATTTCTTACGACTATGCCCTTAAATCGAATCAACTTCAAAATCTTCCTTAATTATTCCTTTCTTTCTAATACTTTCTTTCTAATTCCTTTCTTTCTATACTTTTTCTTCCTAACTTTATAATATTTCGAAAAGTGTTAACCTGTATTTTAGCTTCAAAAAGTCTCTTCCAGAGAGTAAAGCATAGAAATAATATTAAATTAGCGATAAAATTAGTTTTTGTTAAATTTCTCTTAAAGAAAGAATTTCTAAAAGTTTTCAGTGAATTCCTTTTTTTTGTATGCTTTGAATACAAAAAATGAATATAATAGTTTCTAGAACTTAATATTACAGCACAGGGGTAGCTTTGATATTCCTATTAGTGTTACATTGTAATGTCATGAAAGTTATTATAGTATTATTGTTATTAATATACATACAGTGGTCAGTAGAGATACATATTAATTAAATCTAAACTAAAATCTTATGACTGTTAATGAGTAACATAACTTGTTCAGAAATCGAATACAGCCGATTTACTAACCATAGTTCACGTATACATAAAGGAAATTCTATATGATACTCGATCTCAAATTGCGTATCTTTTATAATATGTCTGAATCTTATGAAGTATTTACAACTGCAAAAATTACACTTTATTAGTGATGTACAACAAAAACAAACTGTGACAAATCATTCACTATTTTCTCTTTTAGATGGTTTTAGTCGTTGTAAAAAACGTGTACGTAATTATGCATCAGATAAACACACCAGTTCAGTGTTAATTAAAACATGAAACCTCAGTATGAGTTCTTCTGCATTTTATATTAGTTTGATATTTAATAAATATTTTCAGCGAATTCCTGGAACCAGATGCTAATACACCAGTTAATATTGATTCTAAAAGTTTCGATATCACAAAGAAAAATGTGGAGCATCCTGATAGATGGGTGTTCGATGCAGCAGCGGTAAGTTATTCAGTTGCTTTTGTTTTTATTGATGATGTAGCTATAGTTTTTATTGGTGATGTATAAATAAGGCTATTGGCAGAAGTATACTTTCTACATTACACATGGTTTCCACAAAAGCATGAAGCAGATTCAAAAGTTATCAACAAATGTATTTATCACTACAAAACGGGCACAATCCAAACCATCAGCAGCTGCAAAAAGCTGCCCAAATTTCTCATACGCTGCTAGCGACGGGCTTCTCATGCTTACTCCATTAGCTGAAGTGTCAGTTTCAAATGAAGGGTTTCTGTGTGTTCCGTTTTGTCGTATCTAGACCTTTAACAGCAAAACACCTTAGCCCTTGCATGGTTTAAAACAGTTAAACTAATGTTATTCCCTATCACATGAAGCTTTCTGTGCGGTATTCCGTGAAGAATTGCAACGCTTTTTTTTTGCCTACCACTCCAGACGTAGGTATAACCCGTGATTTCTGAACATGCTGAAAAATGTATTGTTACTCCCATATGAATACTGATCTTGACCATTACACTAATCTTGACTGCTGCAGTCTCCTCCCTCCGGTGTTTTCGAGAGAATGGGAGTTTGCTTCTGATAGTGTAACCATTGACGCAAATGGAAAGAGAAATTTTCTCCTTTAAACACCCAATTCTCATAACTTTATATCATGTGATTATGGAGTTCGTTAAAGTCTAGTTTACTTCCATTGCCTATATGCATCCAAAAATTTGGTGACAGGATAATGCATACACTGCAACCATTATGGCGGACGAGATGCATCGAATTTGGAATGAAATATATTACGGCTTGGATATGTGTCGTGTCTCAGGCAGCATGCATTCGTATATTGCACGAGAAAACTACTTTTAATTTACGAATGGCCTTTCGTATAAAAACCGTTACGTTAAACGTAAAAATATCATGAAACGTGTCCGGAAAAAATAGTAGATATTTACGTATATTTTTACGGCATAATATACATAAGTTTTATGTAAAATTTAGGTACATTTATGGGAAAGATTGCTGTTCATTCGTAACTTTTACGTATAATATACGTTAATTTCAGGGATATTACATATATTTTTACTAAAAATTTACGCATATTTATCGCATGTACGTAAATCTTCCCATTTTTTTACTTCGTATATTTTTAGTGAAAATTTACGTAAATTCGAGCGACTTTTTTTACTTTTCACAAACGTATACTTTACGCAAAAATTTACGTACATTTTCCTACGTTTTTACTACGCATATTAGAAATCATTTTTCATGAATTCTAGATATATTTTCACAAGTTAATACCATATTTCTATCATTTTATGCAGATAATATACGCACATTACGAATATAAAAACGCCATTTTAAACACATTTGATTTTTATAGACTGGCGCATTTAGTTATATAGTGATAAATTAGAATATATATACCGGACATAGTTAAACTTTACAATGTTTAACACGCCATCCACACATTTTTCCCCCCTGCATGTGCTGAAATTTTCCACAATTTGTTAAATATGATAAGCTAAAATAAGAAATTAAAACGTTGCTCATTAAGTAAAATAGTTTTTGAAAAATATATGAATAAATATTGTAGAATTTTATATTAAAGGAATTACTGAAATAAAAAATTAAAATAATTTTAAAGTAATTGAAAAACATAAATTTTTATTTAATTTTTTATTCATGCATGATCAAATAACTAAGCAAATTTCAAAAATAAATTACTTTTGCATTTTTGAGAAAAATAAATAAGACACCTACCTTTTTTTTTAGATTACAACTTCTTACATCACACTTCTTCACAGACATTCTACTTATGTGTCAATTTCTATGAAATTTCCTCTTTATTAATGATCATTTTATATATTTATTTATTTTTATTTTGTTAATTTAATGTTTCACAACTAATGATGTTTTCAAGATATAGTGAAACTGACCAGAAAATTATCTTTGTCCCATGTCATTTTGAAAGCATTTCTGTTGAGCTTTTTATTGAGAAAATTTTAATACTATGCATATTTTGTCCACTAAAAAATAATATAGTCTAATTGATATAGTATGTATAGCAGTCTCTAAAATTTTGGTTTGATATGTAATTTGAAAGCATTGTAATAGTATGTAATTGCATGTAAATTGAAAGCCAATTTAAATCAATAAATAATAATAAAGGATACATAAATTAGAAACAACGACTGCTAAAAAAACAAATCTCTTAATGTTATTATTCAGAAAATAGTCAATGAAATTTAAATGCCATTCATCATAAACTAAAATGAATCTCAGACATTGTGCTTTATCATTCTTATCTTGGGAGTAATTCTCTTTTCATTTCATCACCAATATCAACAACAATAATAAAAATCCTTAATCCTAAAATTTATTATACCATTTAAACTTCAGTTCAATTAAATTTCATTTGTTTTAGGTACCTTAACATAAAACATTATTGTAAACAGATATTCTGATGTTTAATGCATGGATAGGTTAATTTTTGAACACTTAATGATATGTGTTGTGATTTCAGTCTTATTTCTAACTTTCAGATACCATCAATTATAATAATGATTGATTGTTCAAATGTTAAATATTTTTCTAGCTTTTTTTCATTGTTTCTAAAATAGGTAAATAAAAAGAAAATACTTTTTCTTATGGAATTCAGAAGATGCCTACAAAAATCAAAATGATGAAGCCATAAAATTAATACACAGTATTTTAATTATCTAGTTTTACATTAAATTTCAAGGTTTTTACAAGTCTTCACAAATATATATAAGCTATAGGAAAACGAATTTTTTTTTCCAAATTCAGCATCTGAAAAATAAGTGAAGACAACAGTTAATAAAATGAACATTATCAAAATATTAAGGATTTGAAAAATGCTATATATTTTTCCTGTTTCATTTTCATGATATCAAATTAAATGTTAAATATTACACTCAAATGCTGAAAGTGAAGCTAGCATAACCACTCTGGTGTAATTTGTTCCTTTTGATAAAAATGTGAACAATTACTTAATAACAAAAAGTTCCTTTCTCTGTGTCAAACATAGAAAAGATGAAACATTCATCTCTATTTAATGTTACGATTTATACTATAAATAAAAATAATTAATAGTATGCCCTAAAATATCTTACACATTATGCCTATTTTAACATTAATTCTTCTACTCCTTTATTTCGAGCATATTTTAGATGCTTGCTTAAAGATTACTTAACACTAGGACAGAGACTGCATCCTTAATAGCTGAGAAAGAACAGCTTCATAATGGTGCCAACACCTTTACATAAGTCGGCCACTGTTTGAAATGTAGAAAGTTTTATAAAAGTGCCTTTACAGGTTGTCCTACCCTTATGAAGAGAAATTGTAACTGGTAAAAAGAAACCTTTATAAGTTTGCTACCTGGGTAGCAGCTGTTTGAATTAATTTGTTTTGCTATATAGATTAGGAAAATGAATGGAAAATTTATTTACATTACGGAAATAAAGATTTACACCAGGAAGATAGCTTTTTGTATATATTAGAAATTAATCTGCTAATGCATACACAGACCTTTTTCATAATTGCAATTGTGAGATTTTGAACATGGGTTGACTCAAATTAAAATACTGCCATCATTATGAAGAATTTCTTCAAGAATAGTAAATGGTATTTAAATGACACCTAAGTTCTAAGGCAGATATTTTAAGAACAATTAGTGTATGCATTTTTAGAATAGATTTCTGAACAATTAACCATGCTAAAATTGCTGTTGCATCAGGTTCATCTATTATAAAAGTAATTTAGTCTCTTACTTGATGCGTCTTTTTCGCCAGGCTTCTAATAATCGCTATCTTCCCAGTAAGAGGTTTCTTTCAAGTAAGAGGCCATCTTGTCTTTACTAATTTATTTATAGAACTACTAAATAACATTATTTACAAAATAGGCACTAGATATTTTAAGACAGCTATCTTATATATTACATTTAGCTGTTTTTCTATGGCAAATGTTTTGTACTAACCCTCCAGAGTCAGAGTTCGAATCTAGTCTCGTTCTCAGACCTCAGTCACAGAAAGAAAAGGAAAAATGCCCGCCATCTAGTGACAAGAATAGGACATCCTCCCACCTTTGGATTTTACATCAGTGAGATGGGAAAATCAAAACTAAGTTTCAATCATATTAACAATAAATCAATATTTCAAGTACAACTTTTACAAATATGAAAATTACCAAATACTCTAAAATTATACTTACAAAAGAGGTTACAACTCTTCTAAACTACATATCCAGATAACATATTCCAATTTACTACAGTTAGAACATTAAACTTCTAAGATACTGAAAAGAAACAAAAAATTAGTATATCAATTCAAAAATACGTAACAGGTTTTACAGTATTACATCCATATCTAGTTCGATAGTTCATACCACTGTCAAACTCACTGGCAGAGTTCTTTTTATTCAGAGTCAAGTCACTAAACAAGTTAGGTCCATCAAGTTCGAGAGGATAAATACGTTTCACAGGTTTTAGGAGTTCACCTGTTGTAGCTTTCACTTTGACAACACGCACTTCGTTGCCTCTTCCCGGATATGTTTCCACAACGCGACCTAATGGCCAATCTATTCTCTTCGTATTGTCGCTGCCGACAAACACTAAGTCATTCTTATTAATAGTCCCAATAGATCGTTTAGGTGGTCTTTGCACTAGGAGAGATAAATATTCATCACGAAATCTTTTGCGAAAGTGTTCTCTTAAATTTTGCAAGAAATTGTATCGCTTTGTCAGATTGATGGTATCTAGGTGGTCCAAGTCTGGTACTCCGACGTCATGAACATCTTGCAGAAACATTGAAGGCGCCAGTGCGGAAAGATCATTTGGATCTTCTGAAAGGTATGTAAGGGGGTCTTGAGTTAATCACTGATTCGATATCACAAACATTTCCTCGTAAGAGACACAGTCAACATTTCCTCGTAAGAGACACAGGACTTTACAAGAATATTTCTCAACATCTTCTTCACTATTTGTATCAACCTCTCCCACTAACCGCTCCACCATAAAGCAGTGGGAGAATTAAACTTCCACTGTATTGTCATAGTAGTTGAATGACATTCTATTTCTTTGCAATCTATTGCTCTTAATAGATTTTCAGTTCCAACGAAATTAATACCATTGTCACTGTAAATGATTCTTAAACGGCCTCTTCTAGCAATAAATCTTCTTAATCCCAAGATGAACCCGTTTGTTGATAAACTTTCTATCAGCTCAAGATGTATCGCGCGATAGACTGTGTAAGTAAAGAGCAAGATCCATGCCTTTTTTCTTTTCTTCAAATAAAGGGGTCCGGATACTTTAAACACCAGAGCACCTCTAACACGATCTTCAGGAAGAGGCGCTGGAACAGTTTCTATATTCTTTGCGCTATATCTTCTACAGCGAACGCATTTTATCAGAACTCTACATATTGTTTTTCTTCCTCTCAGGATCCAGAATTTTTGTCGAATATTGGCTAGTAGGAATTGCACACCAGCATGAGATAATCGCAAACGGTAATTTAAAATTAACCTATGAACTACATCATGATTTCATGACAATATAATTGGAGAGCGAAAATTTTCTTCTTCATCTCTTATAGTACTTGGTCTTTAACCGAATAAGGCCATCTGAATCAACAAAGGTGCAAAGTTCTTTGCCAAATGCGTCTATCTGCACGACCTTCCATATATTCTTTTCTGTGTTTTCTATTTCAGGAATAGTGAGTTCTTCCGATTGCTTAGAATCTGGTCTTTCGCAATTATTGATGAATATGCATATCCAAGCTGTTATTCTTAACATTTTGTGGTAAGATGAATATTTCTCATAAAAATGTTCTACCCTTTGCGTATTTAGTGTAGAGATGACCGATTTCCTTTTTTCTGAATTCACTATTTCCATGCCCGGTATTTTCCTTTGTTTAGGCCATTCCTCCATCAATAATTTCAAAAATGGAGGTCCCTTCCACCAGTGAGACATGGACAAGATACTTGCATTACACCCACGTGACGGAAGGTCTGCCCAATTTAAATATCCAGGGATCTGATTCCATGCGTCTGTATCACTCAGAAATCTAATTTCATATAATCTTTTCATGACAAATACAGCCCAACTTTCTTGATTCCGAATTCAATACAAGGCATTCATGGAGTCACTCCAATAGAAAATTGGAATTTCAAATGGAAAATCTGTCTTAATAGAGTTCATCAGTCTGACACCTATTAAGCATGCCAAAAGTTCAAGTCTAGAAACAGACACACATTTTAAAGGTGCCATACGAGCACGAGCTTGTATCAATTGACATTTAACACTAGAACCCCTTTCCTATCTGAGATAAATGCATGCTGCATAAGCGTATTGCGGAGCATTGCAAAATACGTGAACCGATAAATCAGTCTCTGATTCAAAATCTCTTAATATCTTTATAGGTACCCTCACATCTTCCACAAATTTTAATTCTCGTTTCCATTTTAGGAATTTCTTTTCTAAGTCAGTAGGTAATTTGTTATCTCAGGATAATTTTCTCCTCCAACATTCTTGCATTAGAATTTTTGGAATTAAAGTTGCAGGGCACAGGAATCCAAGTGGATCGAACAGTTGGCTTGCTAAAGACAAAATGATTCTTTTTGTTAAGTTTTTAACATTGTAGTCGTAGAATTTTGCATTAAAATGCAGGACATCTCTTGAAACATCCCAGTTTAAACCTAAAACAGGAACAATTCCATCACGCAAAACTTCTTCGGAAATTTCTAATATCTTTTCATTTTCAATGCGAATTTGTGAAGCATCTAATTGTACACCGTTATAGATCCACCTCTTAGATCAAAACAGGCTAGAAGCATAATTTCTTTTGACTGCCTTATAAAATTCATCAGTTCTTCTTTGGATATACAACTTGTGACAATTATCAATATACATGGATTTTCAGTTTAAATGCTGTTTCTTGCTGGTCTGGAACATTGTCTAAGTGATAACTCAAAGTAGCACATAAAAGGAATGGACTCGAATTCACTCCAAACGCTACACTTCGATGTCTAAAAACTTTCTTCTTATTAGGATCCCCGCCCTCCCACCATAAGAATCTTAGAAAGTCACGATACTCATTTTTTATTCCTATCTGCAAAAATGCTTTTCGAATGTCGGCTGCTACCCCATACTCATACATTCAGAATGCTGGGAATGAATTCTATGTAGTTAGGACCCTTGGTTAGACAGTCATTTAGAGAAACACTATTCTTATCTTTAGCTGAAGCATCGAAGACTGGACGGATTTTAGTTGTGGAATTTTCTTTGATGACTGCTCTGTGCGGGGAAGATAATGACAATTTGTTTCTTCTAATTCAATAGGTTCTATTTCTTCGATAATTTTTTCATCAAGTCATTGCTTGAAGACGCTTTCATAAGCTTCCACCAATATTTATTTTTTAAAGTCCTTATGGTGGATTTTAGTCGCCTTTCAGCTATACTCTTATTGGTTGGCAAAATTTGATGACCTTCTATCCAAGGCAAGGATACTATGTACCGACCATCAACATCCCTTTTTAAAGTATTCCGAAAATGTTCCTTAGATGCTTCTTCTAGTTCCTCCCTGGACTGTTTCTCGGCGGGTTATTTTATTCCAAGGGTATCTAATCTCCAAAGATCAGCAATCTGTGCGTCAGCAATATGTAAAGATAATGAAAGCGTCGAAAAGGGATTTTCTATTTCATAATTGTCAGTGTTCCCTTTTCCCATAACAGTCCACCCAAGTCTAGTATTTACAGCAACTAATTTTCCCCAAGGAAGAGCTTCGATTTTGCCTGTAAATAAATCTGCCCCTAACAACAAATGGATCTCTTGGGGTTTCTTCTGAAATAATTTGCTGTTTTCATTTTCAAAAATATTACTGACGTAAAATCCTCTTTTTCTAAGTTCTCTTATCCAATGTATATTTCTGATTTTAGGAACCGAAGAACATATTTTTCTTTCATCCAACACATTGATTTTGCAATTATACCGTTTATCTACACTACCCAATTTAATTCTATAACGTTTATGTTTTTCAGAAACCTCTATACCACCGAAGAGTCCGTGTTTTATATTTTGTTCGCCTAAGTTTCTTAATTGTAACCTTTCCGCCGCATATCTGCTTATGTAAGAATTTTGACTTCCGGTTGAAACAGGGTTGCCACTCAAACAGAAGAATGAAATTCCCTGACTTTTCCAGGTTTTCCAGGTGTGTTTTAAGAAAATTCCAGTCTATCCGCGTAGTGCAATTTGGGCTGTGGTAAGCGGTAAATTCATTATGGTACCACTTGAAAACACAAAAATTTGCCAATTACATATGACTTATAATTCCCAAAGAATTACTATTTGCAGACATTTTGCAGCTAAACGAAAGAAAGAAATCTATTTAATGATATTTTTTTAATAAATTTAGGTATTTTATATTTATTAGCAGCATACATAAGCAAAAATTATATGCATTAAATTTCGTGATGTTATGTCATCATACTGCTAGGATAAGCTTCAGGACTATGCTAGAGAAGAAATTTGAAAGTATTATTTACATAAATATATTTAGAGGGAAGAAGCAACATTAAATGATATGAATAACATTAAAATAATTAAAAACTGAATTACAATCATCAACGATATTTTGGCGAATATAATTATATTAAATGGTTAGCCTAGATGATTGATTACTATTTTATTTATTTTACTGCAAAATGCAAATAAGGCATTTATTAAAAAGAAAAAAGAAAAAAAAATGTTTAAAAGATTTTGCAGGAAAATCCTACTATACGCTACGGCCTATGTCCGATTTTGAAAGTTGCTGCCAACACCAAAATGACCCGTTTACTGCTCATCATAATGTCGCCAAATCCTGTGTGTACCGTACATGGAGGTTAGAATAGTAGAATGCATGGAGGCTATTCTAACCTCCATGGTACCGTATACTATGATTAAACCTATTTTGTTTTATACAAGAATGCGTATTTTCTTTAGTTCAATATGCACTGCACATGCACATGCGAGTCTCTCGATTCTCGAGGTAACGGGAAACCAAAGCTGCTGAACGAAGATCTTTTGTTGTTGCGAAATCGTTGACCTTGTGCGTTCACGGGATGAGAGTTCTCTGTGTAAAAATGACATTAAATCATTTATGTTATAATCGGTGCTGACATTTTGCTTTTTATTAAATTCAAGTGTCAGCTCTGAAGACAGTAATTTCAGAATCATTGGACACCGCAAAGCGCTCTAAGATTCCGAAACAACATCCAAAGCTTCGAGACATCTAATCTGTGTATTTTATCATACAAATTACGAAATGCTTTTATGTCATTCGCGTTTTTTAATGGTTCAACATTTAGTTGAATTGCTGAATCGTAATGTTTTGGCGATAACGGAAATCCTAGAACGCAACTGGCAGCAGTTCTTCCTAAATATGCTTTCAGGTAATTAAATTTGCCTACGTTGCTCAATGATTCATTATTATGGATTGAGGACTCAAAACTGTTCCAAAAATTAAGCCACTGACTACTGTCTCCAAAACATACGGGAATCGAAAGTTTTGATAATTTAACATTAGGTGAATCTTTCGGTGCATTTAAGTTACTGTCTTGGACTGAAACTTCTGAAATGTTAGTGCTCAAGTCATGATTAAATTCTTTAATCCGTTTCTTAAGCCTAAATTTCCATAATGTTATCTTCTCGTGATATTGTTCTGTAATTTCGTATTCATTTTCAAATTCATCGGCATTCAAAACTGGTTCAATTTCTGCATCGGCATTGTATAGTGTTTCTGTTTTAGCATTCAACTGTTCTAACAATTCTTCGAGCTCATTAACAGTAACTTCTGATTTATCTAATCCACTTTCGATTTTCTTAAATAGTTTTGTAAAGGCACTTCTTTTCTTTTTTAATTTATCTGCTTTTTCTTCTGCCATTTTCGTTTTAGATATAAGCACATACACAATATATTCGTTTCATGAAAAAGAAATGCTTAACTCTTACTTCGAAAACAAAATTATTCTTTTGCTGAATTCTTCTTCAAGAACGAGAATTAAAACCTTCAAATTTAATACTCAGCGTTTAACTTCAATTTTATTAGAACTTTCAAAAACCTGGGGTCCCTGTTCGGGCGCCATAAAAATGATGCATCAGGTTCATCTATTACAAAAGTAATTTAAAGTCTCTTACTTGATGCATCTTTTTCGCCAGGCTTCTAATAATCGCTATCTTCCCAGTAAGAGGCCATCTTGTCTTTACTAATTTATTTATAGAACTGCTAAATTACATTATTTGCGAAATAGGTACTAGATAATTTAAGACAGCTATCTTATGTATTACATTTAGCTGTTTTTCTATGGCAGATGTTTTGCATTAAACCTCTAGAGTCAGCGTTCGAATCTAGTCTTGTTCTCAGACCTCAGTCACAGAAAGAAAAAGAAGAATGCCGCCATCTAGTGGCAAGAATGGGACAATTGTCTTTCTTTTTCCATTAAGCTATTTCCTGCTCAATTACAGTATGTTTTAAGACAAATATTAAAATGCTTGAGTAAAAACAATATAACTATAAGAAAGTGAGAAACACACAAACAGGGGTGACACAAGCAGTGAGAAGAACACGGTGCAAAACAGGAAGTTTTCAATTTATTGATGGTATTTTATGTCATTAACAGTATAAAATGCTGAAAATGAATGATTCGGCACGTTCACAAAAGAACAACACATACTTCAGGAAAATCATATTTCCTAGAGTGAATCATCTATTTGTGAAATTTTACATAGGTGAAGAAAGCATGAATATTAAACACTGAAATTATAAAATCTTCACTTACTTTCTTCAAATAATACTGTAACATCAGATCTGATATAGCAACCAATACATATTCTTAGCATCAACGTCGATGTTGCCGCCATTGCTGATTTGACAAATACCGCCCCACCGCTGAAAGTAGAATTTCCTGCTTTGCCATTGGTCAGCGAACAAGAATTACAGGGCACTTTTTCCTTTATAATTAAATATATTAAGTATAATTAAATATATTAAGAAATCCTCTAAATTAGTATATGAAATAAATTTATTTTTGCACTGTAAAAATTTCTATTTACAGCACCTCTGTAGTAACGTAATAACTCAATTTTTCTACGAAAATTAGAAATATCTGTCTATGCGCATGCTCAGTGTTTAGTCGTAAAAGGGGTAATTTCGGTAAGTTAGCGAAGAATTAACTACGTAAATGTTGAGTTCATTTAACGGGAACGTTGTGCTTATTCTGAAGATCTCTATATTAAGAATATTCTTAACTGTTTCAAGAAAAATATAAAATATAATTATTTATTTCCATTGTTTATTTTTCTGATATACAAACTATTAAAATCACTACATTATTTTCCAGTATATTAAACAAAACTTTAAAAAATTAGCCTCACGTAATTTTTATAATAATGACTGAAGGAACTGAAATTTATGTAAAGTATCAGGATTCAGCTTGCTATTTCGTAGAGTTATTATTATTATTATTAGGCTTAAATAATAATAGTATATGACATTAAAACTCATTACAAAAAACCTCTATTTCTGCACATACTTTTTTTTTGTTCGAAGGGGAGAAAACTGTAAAATGAGAAATAAAACAACAGATACTCTGAATCATAGATTTTTTTTAAAGGCTTTTAGAATTCGTGTAATATTCGTAAAAGTAACGAATGAAACATACATGAATGCATTTCGCTTCGTATAATTTTCTTTAAAATAACGTGCGTAAAATACGATAAAACGTGGATAGTATCTTCAGTTTTTTTTTTTTATTATTCGTAAAACTTTCGTAAAAATAACATGCAAAAAAGTACCACACCCTTTTTTCAGCAAACTTATACGTATATTTTTGAGGGCAGGCTGCCTGGGGTATCCCAGGATAAACGCACTGAAGTATTGTATTTAATAAATGTGCGAAATATGAACAGTTATTATATATAATGGTGTATATTGTGTATGTGCAACCTATCATTTCTTTTGCGTGTACCCTGCATGTGGTTGTAATCATGTAGTACTTAATAACTAAAAAGACTCGTGGTACACATACGTATTCTATATTTTTTTACTCATAGTAAATGTTATTTATTATGTGTACGTACTGTTTCGTCTCCTATTAGATTTAAGCATAGCGATAAGTTTTAAGGAAATAAATGAATAAGCTTCTTACTAGGCAGACGAACTATAGAGCATTTAAGTTGCGGTTCATTGGTATTTTTCATTAATGCAGGGGCTTCCAAAATAGGGGCATTAATTTAACTGTTTTAAATTAATCATCGAAACATTACTCGGCATAATATTCACTTAGCAGCTAACATTTGTTTCTAGACACTTGTGTCTTTCAGTTTTCTTTGCAAATAGCAGTTACTGTAAATACACTCACTTCCAAAGTTAAGCACGGAGAGGAAAATTCTAATTTCCGGAAGCCAATCAGAATTGAAGAGGATGCAATTCGTTGCAGAGGTAGATGGAAGTATGCAAATATGTTAGGTAACAGCCAATCGCGCTTTCATGTCAAGAAATATGCAAAACAGGCAGTGTTATAAGAAGCCAGCTTTATGAAGGATTACAGAAATTGATTGTAAATGCTGATAGAAGTTGCTTAAAATTTTCGCTTTCAAGAAATACGTGTTTCTATGACTTCCAGAAGACGAATGGAAGATTCTGAGCGCTGGCGTGCTGTGGGGTGCAATAGTCGATCCCAGATGCTGCTCTTTTCTTCGGCGTTCATCATTCCTCAATTTCACGTTTATGGAAACAATTCCAAACCACACAGACAGTTGTCCGAAGGCCCGTAGCCGGTCGTCCAAGGGTTACAACTCCCGCGGAAGAACGATATAGTGTTATTGTAGCCAAGCGGAATAGCAGAGTGACCTCCACACGTGTGATATCTATGGTTACATCGTCCATTGGTAAGGCGATATTTGCAGATACTGTACGCCTAGGATTACATATGAGTGGGCTGTACGCCAGGGTACCTCTAGTTTGTGTTCCTCTATCCGTCCAATCAAGAGGGGATATACATACATAAGAATACAGTGATGCCGGGAACATGTCAATTGGAATGTGCTGACTGGGGCAATGTCATGTTTACTGATGAGTCAAGATTTGCTCTGGAGCCAGATGACAAGCGTATAAGGATATGGCGTGAACAACGAACACGCAATCAGTCCCAAAACATCACCGAACATCACGCATTCCGAGGGGGAAGCATTATGGTGTGGGGCGGGATTTCATTAGGATCCCGCACCGACCTGCACATCTTTAAACGGGGTTCTTTGACGGCTGTCCGGCATCGAGATGAAGACCTAGAACCCATTGTGAGATTGTATGCTGCAGCAGTTGGCCCTACTTTTGTTTTAACGGACGATAACGCACGTCCCCATAGAGCTGACATCGTCGATGACTACCTGGAGAGTGAAGGGATTACGCGTATGGCGTGGCCAGCATATTCGCCCGACCTTAATCCCATTGAAAATCTTTGGGATGCTCTTGGCCGTGCTGCATCTTCACGTTTTCCACCTCCAGCCACTCTAATTGATCTGAAAACTGCTCTACAAGAAGAATGGCGATTGCTTAATTCTGCGGTGGCAGTCCACCTAATTGAAAGCATGGTCACAAGGTGTAAACTTTGCATACAGATGAGGGGGGATCACATACCCTGTTAATGTCCTTTGTTTTCATTTTATGCTGCTTATTTTCCCTTTATACATAATTCTGTTTAAGTCTCCAGTATGTCATTATCTGATAACTTGCGAAAATTTAATATTGTTTTCATTTCTGTATATAATTATTGATTTTGTTTTATGCACAAATATATATGCTACTTTCCTGCCGAATTTTGTGTCAATCAAAGCAGTATTTGTTGATTTGTTTTGCATTTTACATCTTCATGCTTAACCTTTGGAAGTGAGTGTATTAACGTAATTTTACTTTTCTTCTACATATAATATCGATCATCCTTTTTTAAAATCTACTTGTTTAAAAAAAAAATATTTGAAAGATTTTGGAAAAATATATGTCCGGAATGAAATTGATAAAATATTATATCCGAAAAGTTGGGAAAATGAACTCGCATGAGTATTTGAACACTTTGAACAAACAGTTTATATTTAATAAAAACACGAAAATAACGGGACATTCAAAATTTCTTTGGATACCTTTTAGCTAAAACTGCATTTTATGCACTTTTTGATGGACTCTTTTTTTTTTGTGTGTGTGTGTGTCGGTGGGTGGGTGGGTGTGTAAGAATGTTCTATTTTGTACTGTTTCTCCGTAGGAATTTCTTCCATGCTTCTACATTTTTCCCCAACTTACTCCATATATGTTCCATAGTATTTAAGTCTGAAGAATATGAAGAAGTTTTGATAACTTCAGGTCAGTTGCATACTAACCAAAAGCGAACATTTAGAGCTGTATGTTTAGGACCGTTGTTCTGATAAAACATGAATATATTTGCATGCTAAATTTTCTCGCAGACGCTTTTAGGTTTTTCGTTAAGAATTTACGTATTTATCTCAATTTATATTACTTTCCATAAACATTAAATGTCTTTTTCCACAAGCAACGAAACATCCCGCAAATCATTATGCCTCTTCCCCTTGCTTAACAGTAGGCAAAAAGGTTTTTTGTTTTAATTTAATGCTTAATTAGGATTTTGCCACCTATTAATTCGTCTATTAGCCCCAATAGTATGTTAAATTTTGAGTTTTCTGCAAATATAATATTATCCCAATGTGATAAAACTTTGCTTATCATGGATTTTGCGAGTTTTCTCGTTAATGCACAATTTCCTACTTGCTGATTACCAGTTGTATTCATGTGTCTTAAATGAATCTCCTAAGGTTAACTTTTATTGTAAATCGCTCTTCTAACTGTGCTGACATTTTACAGTACATTTTACAGTACTAATTTTTAGGTTTGTTTGATTTTTCATAGAGTAAGTCTGCGATTCCTAGGTGTTAGCTTCGAATGTGCCAGTGCATTTCCAATAGTTCCACGCAGTATTATTACATCGTATTATTACATCATAGGTAGTTTAACGCTTTTCATCAAGGTTTTTTTCGATATTTCGAATATTTTTCTCATTTTTAAAAAAGATAAATTATTAAATTTATAAAAGAGTTGGTAGTTAATTTGTCGCGTCCTGCTATATTAGCTTCGAATATGAAACTATTGATATATTTTGCTAAACAAGTAAAACTTTCCAATACATACAATAATTCTTGTGACGTATTTTCATTTAAAAGAAAAAAATTATAACAAACGACATTGTCTACTAAGCAGTCTCAACAAAAATTTAGATTGACTAAATTATTATTTTAGTTACTGATCAAAACATTCTGAACAAATTATTTTATTACAAGGAATGTTTTGATAATATTACTTTACAAGAAGCAAGGCAGAAAAAATAACACACCATAGAAAAATTTGAAGTCTTTGTTTCAATATTTAGTACAAGATTTATGCAAATAAATTCTAAGCCTACAAGTGTGTGAAAACAAATATGGGCCACTGTGTACTGTTTCTGGATATTATGTATATTGTGTGTCAATAGCGTTTTATAATTAGCACATGAAAATCCTTTTTTCTGAAATGTCGCACATCAAAAATATTAATTATGAGAATATTATTACGATTTTTAGAACGGAAAGGGAGAATTATTAAATTAAATAAATATATCAGATGGTATAGCACATTAACTTACCTGTGTGTATATATATATTACTTTTTTGTGTGTATATTATTTTTATTACGGTTTTCTAATGAATTGTTTTATTTTTGTCCCAGTTTAGTATATTTTCTTTTTTTTAGACTGTTACTAAAATTTTGATTTATATTTGATTATTATATCATGTTTATTTAATTAATTTCGCAACATGATGCGCGAATTTAAGAATTCATAATTTTAATTTTTAAATTTCTTAATCCTTGTTTATATATATCTACTACATATGCATGTGTGTGTGTATATGTATCTGTGTATGCATACATACATACATATACACTCACGTTTGTGAAAATTGCAACACCATGAAGGACTTACGCGAGTGAGCTGAAATTTTCAGGAAATGCAAAGTAGCGCATGATATGCAAATGATTAGAATTGCAAATCCGTAGCGCATGCGTATGCTGAGCAGCGCCCTCTGAACGGCTGATGGATCCGAATAAATAGACGGCTGTAGCGAGGCGTGTATGGTTATCGGTGGTTATCTGCTAGTGGTAAACGTTAACTCAATCTGTACTTATGCCTCGTCGACGAAAGAGAGCGAGATTTGAACAACTTACAGAGTTTGAACGAGGGAGAATCATCGGCCTTCGTGAAGCTGGATTGTCGTATCGTGCAGTAGCCTCTCGTGTGCAGCGTAACAGCAGCACAGTGATGCGCGTTTGGAAGCAGTGGACGGACGAGTGTCGGACAACTCGGAAATCCGGGAGTGGACCCCGAAATGTGACGTCAGCTCGCGATGATAGACACCTGGTCCGCATGGCGCGGACGGACCGTACAGCTTCCTCTAGACAATTGGCAGCACTGTGGTCAATAGCTACAGGTGTTTCATTGTGTGCTTCATCAATTCGTAGACGTCTGCTGCAGTGTGGACTGCGCGCACGGACTCCTTTATACAGGATCCCCCTAACGCACGACCATCGCCGCCTGCGGCTACAATGGGCCAATCAGCATAGAGACTGGCGTGCTGATTGGCAGCATGTCGTGTTTTCTGACGAATCCCGCTTTAATTTGTGGTACCATGATGGCCGCATTCGTGTCAGACGCTATGCCGGTGAACGCCACCTTCCGGAGTGCATTATCGAACGCCACAGTGGACGAACACCCGGAGTTATGGTCTGGGGCGCCATAGCATATCATAGACGATCTCAATTGCTACGAATTGTGGGCAATCTGAACAGCAACCGGTATATCCGTGAAGTTCTACAGCCCGAAGCTGTTCCCTTCCTTCAAAGCTTGCCAGGCGCTGTATTTCAACAGGACAATGCCCGCCCTCATACTGCTCGGATTGTTAAATCCTTCTTTGCAGCGCAGCAGGTACAGCTTCTTCCTTGGCCTGCGTGTTCCCCGGATATGTCGCCAATTGAACATGTGTGGGATGTCATTGGTCGGCGTCTTGCTCGTGATCCTCGTCCTGTTGCGTCTGCAGACGAACTTTGGGTACGCGTACAAACGATATGGAATGCTCTTCCTCAGTCAGACATTCAAACTTTGTTTGACTCCATGCCACGTCGTGTAGCAGCACTTATTGCGGCGCGTGGTGGCCACACAAAATACTGATTCTGATCTCTTGTTCTTGTTTGTTTGCTTTGAACATTTAATCATTTATTTGTACCACTACCACTCAACTGTGTATTAAATTGCATTCAATTATGACGATTCCTTCTTGGTGTTGCAATTTTCACAAACGTGAGTGTATATACTGTTACGTGCGTACGAATTAGTAATAAATTGAATGCACATATATGCCGTGTGATGGTGGGCGGTACTTACAAATGCGATATTAACGTTTGACTTTCCATCGATTCTGATTTTATCACCGGGCGCACCGAGGGTAAAGCAGGGTGGTAAATGCAAATTTAATTAATGCAATTATACATTCTAGCTGGTCAACGGAAAGGCAGAAGGGACAGTACAGATTTAAAACATAAAATAACTAGTTAATTAACATAAATAAATCTCATACCTGAAGATGGGCATTAGAAATAAGACAAATACCCCAATAGTCTTCAGATGGCACAAAATTCAAAATCTCATTTCGGACATAAGCATTTCTTCATTTTCCCGAGTTGTAACATATCTAGGAGATAAAGTTTTGCCAGTTTAATGCTTTTCTATGAAGAATATTCAAATTTTAAGCAAATTAAACAAAGGACTTCTAATATATCACTAGATCCATTCTAATATATGCTGAACCAGTGTAAGGTGCCACATCTCATACTATCTGTATAAACTGTTCAGAACAAAGCCCTAAAATTGATATAAAAGGTCTTTAGCTACTGATTGAAAATCTAACTTTCTCACAGGCCTCAAGGTGCAATACATCGATAACAATATACGCACTTCCGTCTCCTAATTATTCTAAGGAGTGCGAGAAAGCTGCTTGGATCATTAATACTTTAGAGAATTCTAAACCTTTAATTATTCAATCTCTCAAAAGATCGTGGACCAGCTTTCATAATGAAATAGAGCTTTTCTTAAATAAGGATGGTACATATCAGCATATTGTAGCAGGTTTCTCTTATGCATTTAGAGTAATGTTGGTTTCAAAATTTTTAAGAACCTCTTCGCTACCTAAATAAATGATTAAATTACTTGTTCGCCAAACTAAAAATATTGTATGAATCGATTCTGCCAAACCGATGCGAATCCATCGCTGCTCCTTACCTTAAAGAGACAAAAAATAAGTTACAAGAAAAAGCACTAATTTGCTGAGTCTTAGATCAAAATTCTGATCTGATTTGATATTTTTTTGACAACAGCAATAAAATTTTAGTGAGAAATACAGGGTGGTTATAAAAGAACGTTGCTAACATCTTCACTTCTAGCGTCCGTTCCGGTTAACTCCTCCAGATGAGATTGCAAGTATAATTATTCGGAGGTCCGCGCTCGAGATTATGTGAACGGCAACATAGGGGAGCTCACGGTTACGGTTATAGTTATAGAAACTTGAAAATGTCGAATGGCAACGCCAACTTTTTCCGGTCGCAAAATGTTCAGCGCATGCGAAAACTCTAAATAGCGTTGGAATGGTACCAATATGTTCAAAAACTGGTGTGTTATGCATACTCAAAAAAGAGTTCTGAAAACCGGCCAACGAAACACGATCTGAGCGCATGCAGAAAGTTTGCATATGACAGAGACAAGACACCGATCACTGATGACAACACATATCGGACAAAAAAATATCTTTATTTAGATCAAACATTTTCCACATGGGTGCGATCACAGGCAATTATGCATTGCATCGGGAGACGGTGGACAATACCGCTGAACCCAACATGGCATGAGGGATGTTTGCAATCTCACGCGGCATAGAATTCTTTAAATCCGATAAAGTTTGCGGATTGCACAGGCAAACTCTGGCTTTGAGATATACCCAAAACCAGAAATCCATATGCGTCAGATCAGGGGTCGCAGAGGTCACGGAAAAGGATAATGGTGTGAGATGATGCGATCATCAAAATGCTGTTTCAGGACCCTTTAACAAACCTCGCTATATGTGGAGGTGCACCATCTTGCATCCAAACTAGCTCATTGAGTGCATTCCGCCTACGCAATTCCGGTAGTAGCGTTCATCCCATTTTGATAATACAGTTTTATCAATTCACCACGAACTTTCCCAGGAAGATGTTTCGTCGCCATGTGCGAGTTTTCGAATGACGACTTCGCATACCCGCCTGGCATTTTATCGGTTTCTTATGTTGAATATCTGGCGATCGGCGTTCTGTGATTGGTATCTTGCTTCTGTCATATGCAAATTTTCTGCGTGCGCCCAGATCGTGTTTCGATAGCCGGTTTTCAGAACTCTTTTTTGAGTATGCATAACACGCCAGTTTTTGAATATATTGGTACTGTTCCAACGCTATTTAGGGTTTTAGCATGCGCTGAACATTTTGCGACCGGAAAAAGTTGACGTTACCATTCGATATTTTCAAGTTTCTGTAACCGTAACCATGAGCGCCACTGTGTTGCCATTCACAGACTCTCGAGCGCATACCTCCAAATAACTATATTTGCAATCTTATCTCGATCTGTAAACCGGAACGGACGCTAGAAATGCAGATGTTGGCAAAGTTTTTTTATGACCACCTTGTATTTTTAGCTTGAAAATTGCAAAAAGGTGCCCTATTGCAATAGAGAGAAGAAGATTTGTCTGTTTCGTGGGATGCAATGAAAGCAAGCGTTTTTTTAATCAATATTCTGGGAAATGTATTGTACCAAGTAATTTGAAGTTTCAAAATGTACTCCAAGTGATACATAAACTATAGCCGAATATGAAATACAACCACTTAAACAAGCACTGTATTCCTCCAGTAATGACGACTATATGCACGTCCATTTACTTTCCTAAGGGATGTAAGTAAATTAAGTAATTGGGAGGAGAAATAACCATCTTCTGACCCTCATATATGTTCGGTGTCCGCCGAAAACATTGCGGACGAAAACGTCGCGGAGAAAACAACGCAAGGCGTAAACGTTGCGGTACAAAACATCGTGGGAGAAAAGAAAGCAGCGAAAAAACATCGCAATTCTAAAACATCGTTGTGCAAAATATCGTCGTCGAAAATAAAGCGGTTCAAAATCTTCGCAGTTTAAAAACATCGCGGTCGAAAATATCGTGGTAAAAAATAAAGTACCTGCAAATCACGTGACCATAACATCGCACACATGTGTTTTCAGGTTTGAAAAGTTGTAAATGTTTGTTCGTATAATGATTTGGGAGCGCAAGAAGGAAGTGGGATTCTTTTAATTCTGCTGAAAAAATAAGAGCAAACTTAAGGATTTAAAAACTGAAAATGAGTAGAAAATTAATGCAACCTATAGAACTTCACAGAATTTTAAATTTATACAGTTAATAAATTAAACTTTTTTATATTTTTACAGATAATTTTTTATAAAAAATACAGTCTGAAAATGCTTATAAAAAGGATGATAAATAACTGCACGAGGTTCCCTTTATAGAAATTGCTTAGTTAATTATCAAATTGCTTTCCTTCCTTCACATTTGTTAATCTGATTTAGTTTTAATGAAAATTATATTTTGTTTTGTTTCCGTTTATTCTTAAAATGTCGTTAACATTTCCATTTATAGCGTGTAATAAATTTTTTGGATGTCGATCTGTTAGTTACGACCAAAGTCAGTTACATGACATGTCAGTACGGGATTTGAAAAACGCATGTGTGCGATGTTATTATCACGCGATGATTTGCAGGTACTTTATTTTTTACCAGGATATTTTCGACGACGATGTTTTTAAACTGCGAAGTTTTTGAACCGATTTATTTTCGACCACGATATTTTGTACTACAAAGTTTTAGAACTGCAATGTTTCATCTTTGCTTTCTTTTCTCCCACGATGTTTTGTACCGCGACGTTTTCGCCTTGAATTGTTTTCTCCGCGACGTTTTCGTCCGCGATGTTTTCAACTGGAACAATACGTTCTCAGGTTACAGGTCACTCCTCAGAAATGCGCTTTTCTTTACTTATCTTTTCTTCGTGAGGGCTATAAAAATGTCAGAAGGGATCAATGGTCAAAATATCTGACTACCAGTGGTCAAAATCCTTTTTCAAGTTCTCTACTAAAATTCTCCCACCTACTGGTGTAAATATTTCTGACGAAGATTACTATTACGAATTTTAATTTCATTGTGTTTACTTTGGATGCATTCATTTCTGAGAGTAAAATTAACTGGGAAACAGAGTTCAAGTGGTTCCACTAATCGTTCTCCCTTTTCAGTTATGTAGCAAAAATTTTGATAATAACTTTTAATTATTTCTTGTATTAAAAATGAAATAATCAATTGTAGAAAATATTTTCATAAATAACTTTTTCATTTATTTTTTTATTTTTTATTTCAGTCTCATCTGTATTTGCTCATGAAAAATGACAGTTATGCGAGGTACTTGAGATCGGAACTTTATAAAGAATATTTGAACGGAACAAAGAAAAAGGTAATGCTAATTAAAGTTTCTATTAAATATTTCAACATTTCTAACTATCCATTTTCGCATGTTTATACAGAGCAAGGTTATAAAAATCTATTGCTGGAGGTATGGCGCTTCAGTCGATAAAATAGTGGGAACGAAAGCAACAAAAAATTACATCTGCATAAGAATTTTTTTCAACTGTATTATCTTGTCTGGTTTAAGTAAGCACGTCTGCAATTGCGAAAACCTAGAGAGAAATATTAAAACATTGAACAAATATTGAGATTGCCAAACACTAGAAAACAAAATTAAAGCCAAATTTATAATTTGTTCTTGCTTTAATGCTGTTCTTAAGTTGAATTACAACTTTTCACAATCATAGTTTATATATATGCATTGTTCACATGCATATATTCACATGCATTGTTTGATATCAAAATTGCTTGCAAAACTATAAAATTTATGCATCAGTTCATATTATTTGGCTCTAAAACGATCAAAATTAGCATTAAAACTCTAAAGCAACTGCAGTTCTGAAATGTTTGTGTGATAATAATCAGTTACGCGATTGCTGTTGGGTAGAGGTAATTTCAGAACGATGTATTGAATGCAACATGTTGGCGAATTGATACATAAAACATTGAGGGTTAAGCGCCGAAAAGTATTAACTGCAAAATATTGATTTTCAAGACTGTCAAAAATGCTTTAATGAACATGACAGTTTAATAACTATCATAGCGAATCAGAGATTTAAAGATCTTTGATGTAATATGCATTGTACATATTGTAATACGAAATCTTTCATCTCAAAGGAATTTTATTTTTTTGTTAACTGTTGCTTGCATTTTGCTTGCATTAACTCTTGACATATGTAGTATATATACAGTTCTGTAAATTATTAAGTAAAGACATTATATGTATACAGTTCTCTTTATAATATGTGAACGGAATACCCTAAATGTATTAAAACCTTTCAGGAGTCTCCAAATCCAAGAACAAACAATGTGTCTAAAAATTATTCAAAATAACAAGTATCAATAATATATATATTTCCGCGCAATATGCTGCTGAAAAATTTATTAATTATAGATAAAAAACAATAAATTTAAGAAACTAATACCCCAAACACATGAAAGAAAGGAAATTTAAAACCAGTATAATCTCGAAATCTATTAATAAAAATGTAAATAAACCCTATCAACTGAGTGCTTTTAAACCAGAAGAAATTCCGAAAACAACAGAAATGCAAAAAATACATAAAATAGAAGAATACGGAAAGGAAATACAATTAAAATCTGATGAAACATTATCAAGAAGTGGGAGATCAGATTCAATTGAACTGCACTTTGTAGAAAAATCTGATAAAGCATTTTAAATTATTCAGTTATAATAGTTCATCTCAAAATTCTGAATGCCTCTTCTACACAGACGCTTTCCTTTTATATGAAATAATAATACACAGATTTATTGCAAATAGTACTAGAAACTACAAGAAGAATTTTGATAATATATTTAAAAATCTGATTAAATCAATATGTAATATAATTTTTGATAAAGCCAATACTGTTACACTACTGTTGGATTGTTAAGAACAACTTGCAAGTAATTGACAATAAACTGCTATGACTTTAAATCTCTAAACATCTCTTCCACTAAAAGAAATCTACCACTAAAAGTCTTCTAGAACGTCCGAATTTTTTTAATACTTACTTTATTAGATTTACAAAAATGGAAAGATTATCTCTTTTTCTCGCTTTTTAATAGCTTCATAAAGCTTGCGGACACTCTTTATACCTACAAACAAATGATATTCCATTGGAAAGTCCTTACTATGTCAGCTCTATTCATTTTCTAAGAAGTACAAATTTCTTAAAAACCTTCCATATGATGATTTCAATAAATTTGCACGCACGTTCAGATACATTGGTGATGTACACTGCCCTCCAAAAGTTAAAGAACAGCGTGTTTTTCAAAGCTCACCATTACAAAAATATCAGTAACGCTTAAATTCACAGTTCATATGCATGACAGTAATGAAGTTAAGGAAAATATATCCAAAAACAAAAGCTACCACTTTTATTTTATAAGAATGAATACTTATATAGAGGTTGGAGAAAAAAATGAAAAAATTGTAACTTTTGTTCACTAGTGTTAATCTTCAGTTATTATTGCAGTTTCGTGGGCAGTATCCAGAAGAGTCTATCAATGACCAGGAGAAGTCGTTTGCCCGATTTGTTGAGGTAGCGGGGGATCGGATGGATGGAAATGGGGTTGTCACAAGCTGATGCTGCTAGACTTCTCAATGTTTCTCGTAGTGTGGTCCACCGACTATGGAATCAGTTTGAATCCGAGAATTCTGTCTCTATAAGACCTAGAGGGAAACCGTTATTTAGCTCTTTCGGCCCGAAGGGGGAGTAACATCAGTGTGCCTCAGCTCGTGGCAGATCTTTTAGTAGCAACAGGAACACGAATCTCAGCTACTGCAGTGCACAGATGCCTGCACAATACAGGTATATATGCAAGACGACCAGTTGTTTGTGTCCTCTTGACCCGAGGACACAGAGGTGCCAGTTTTTTGTTTGGCAAGAGAACACATCTTCTGGACCAATCAACAATGGTCGTCTGTTCGCTTCAGAGACAAATCCAGGTTCCCACTGGAGAGTGATTCAGGCCGTCAGCTAATCTGGAGCGAGAAACGCACCAGATGATACAACCAATCCCACATTGCGGAAAGACATAGTTACAAAGGTGGTGGAATAATGGTTTGGGATGGGATCTCTCTCGGTGGTCACACTGACCTACATGTGTTCCATGAAGGAACTTTGATCGGTGTGAGATATCCAGACGAGATCCTTGCTCAATATATCCGCTCCATATGCCTCTGCTATTGGTCCTGGATTTCTTCTAATGGACCACAATGCGCAACCGTACCTAGCAGGTGGCTGCTTTAAGTCATCCTCCAAGGTCGTTAGATGAGCTTGAACAAGGGTTACTCCGTATCTGGTCGTTGCTTCCCATTTCACTGCCCGACAACTTAACTAACAGCATAAAACGTCGCTGTCACCAATGTATTGCAGCTAGAGGTGGAAACATTCCTTATTAGAACCATTTTTGTAATCTTACTACCCCATTTTTCCTCAAAAAACTGTGATACACTATTTCTCCAAGACCGGATTTCTCTGCCAAGAGAGCAATTTTTTGTTGTAATATTTGTTTGTGTTGAACTTTAGAAACATTCTAAGTTGCATTTATTAAAGAACTGTTTAGTGAACATGTTCTGTAAATTTCTTATTTCTATGTTACTTCATTCTGAAATTAGACACAAAAAACATGATGTTCCTTAACTTTTGGAGGGCAGTGTAATTACATTTAACAATAAGTATAAATCTTATTGAAATAAGCAACATCTACTTCAATTTTTTAAAACTAAAGACCAATAAGAATCAGTTGTTTGTAGATTACCTGGATCTTAGCATTTGTAATCTTAAAGAAGTAAAACGTTTTGATTAAAGAAGAGAATTCAGTTTTTCAGCAATTAAAGTTACAAACTAGAATATCAACATCTATAAAAAAGTTATTGCAAGTACAATTTTTAATCAAATTACCATAATAAAAAGTATGCATCGAAATTTAACAACAAGAGCATCAGATTCTTCTTCTTAATAAATAATAATAAAATAAATAATAAAATAATAAAATAAATAATAAAATAATAAAATAAATAATAAAATAATAAAATAAATAATAAAATAATAAAATTTATAATAAAATTTCTTAATAATAAAATTTTACAATTAAATGAAATTCCAGTTCAGTTCATTAACAGTCTGCTTAAACACGTTGAAGTTGTGTACATCTTATAAAGTTTTTTGAGGTAAAGAAGCTCAAATTAGAGAAGTATAACGAAGGATGATTTTAAAGGGTTTATATTGTAATTTGTAATTATGTAATCATTGTACAATTTTTCTTGACAATATTTTTATTAACTAACGTACTTTATTCTAAATCGTCATAATAACAGCCCATGGTATGAAATGTCATAATATGTCATAATAACATATTATGACATTTCATACCTGTTAATATGTCATAATAACAGCCAATGGTATGGTATTTCAGCCCATGGGAAAATTTTATACTTCTAACATTTAACCTTTATTTCCTTTTCTTAGTTGCAATATTTTAATGCTTTCCAATTTTAATGCTTTAAAACTGTCTTGCTATAAATTCACCTTTTGGGAGATTTAAAACTTTCTATCGCCAATTTGTATCGCCAAAGGCGCCAAACAGGCTACTACTATTAGCTTCACTTTTCTCCCAATTTTGAATTACTGTCTTTTGTTCTTCTAGTAAGTTCCAACTTTTCTTTCACGTTTCACATTCATTACATTTTCAACACGTTGAAAAAAATTGTTCTCACTTAATAATTTAATTTGCAAATATAATTTCTTTCTTTACGTTTTATAAATTATTATGCTTTAGTTTGAATTTTAATTTTAGTAAATTCTATGCATTTTACTTTTGCTTTATCATGCAAATTGAATTTATTTCATTTAAATTTGCATTTGTGTATTATTATTTCATATGAAAGGAAAGCGCCTGTAGAGGAGGCATTAAGAATTTTCGGATGAACTATTCTAAGTAAATAATTTAAAATGGTTCATTAACTAATTTTGGATGAACAAAAATACAGTTGTTTTACTAGGAAGTGGAGACTTCCTCTTGATAATATTGAATCAAGGATATTGTTCGGAGAACAACCTTGACGCCAAAAAGGGAGAAACAGCTTATTGTGGTATGGCAGGCAATGGTTGTCATTCGATGATGTACTTCCTCTAGGAAGACAGCCGTAATACTTTTCCCTTGCTAAGGTATTATCTGTAGTATTACTTATTATCTGTAGTATTTATTATTAGTATTTATTATTGTAGTATAATAATTAAAGAGAGAAACAGCTTATTGTGGTATGGCAGGCAATGGTTGTCATTCGATGACGTACTTCCTCTAGGTAGACAGCCGTAATACTTTTTCCTTGCTAAGAGATTATCTGTAGTATTACTTATTATCTGTAGTATTTATTATTAGTATTTATTATTGTAGTATAGTAATTAGTATTTATTACTAGTATTTATTATTGTAGTATTTATTCTGTAGTATTTACTTCCGTTGGCATGATGAAATGTCGCCCATACCCTTAAAGAAGCCAAGTTGGCGCAACCAAGGCTGTTCTCCGAACAATACCCTGAATCGGATTTTAATTGTATTCCTTTTTCCTCTTTTTTATGTATTTTTGTATTGCTGTTAATTTCGGGATTACTTCTGGCTTAAAAACACTGAGTTGATCTTACATCTTTTATTGGGAGATTTTAGGACTGTGCTTGTTTTAAATTTCATTTCTTTCATGTCTTTATGGAATTAGTTCAAAATTAATTACGTTTTGTCCATTATATATGTATACGTTACCTTAAAAGTATGAAATCCATTATTTCATAGAATGTATGGTTATTTTATTAAAGAACTGATCAAAGCAGTTAAACCGTGTAATAAATTATAATTCCACACTCTAACTATTATTTAATAGAATAACTATCTATAATCCGTTAAGGTGTAAAGTAACCGACAGGGTTCATCCCGCTTATTACTATAACTACAATATTGCGATTTACATGGTAATTTTAATAATAGTTCCGAATTCAAAATATTGCGACGTGAGAACCACCGGTAAGAAATGTCATTTTTTTTTCAGTCCCCTATAAAGTATTTTTTAATAATAATGATGTTAACTTGTGTGATTAGTTTAAGAATATGGAAAATATTACTTTCATTTACACGTATTCATTTAGTTCGTAAATACAACTACATCCTACAGATATATATGTAAGATAAAAAAATATCTTAATCAAAATTATAATTTAAACTAACGGTAACTCTTTAATTCTCCCTCTCTGTGCTCAGAATCGTAATAACTTCTGTGGATTGCTTCATTTCTAGATCATTCCATTTCGCATGGCCTACATAGCGCTAATGACGTAATAATTGGAAACTGAAACTTTTAACTCAAAAATCAAAACCTTTCTCTTCGTGTGTTTCATATTGGAGAACTACGGACTTGGGCTTCTCTCTGTGCTCGCTTCCTATTACAACAATATTAAAAATGTGAATGTTCTTAAATAGGCACGAGTAGAGTGCCAAGTGATTGTGGCCACAAACGTAAACTGGAAAATAAAAATGGAATTAAAACTTCCTTGACTGCCAAGTTTCTTAGATATTACGAAGTTAACATATTAACATACTACGCAATCAGAATTCTTAGTCTTCAATATGGATCTACGATCTATCCTACATAGCTATTACGTATCGAACGCTGCTCCGTCTTTTTGTTTTGTTTTGTTTTTATTGTGTGTGTGTGTGTGTGTGCGCGTGCGTGCGTGCGTGCGTGTGTGAAGCATAAATAAATTTGTGCCGTTACGATAAATTCTAGGGAATATGATGTTAAAAAAACGTGTTTATAGAAACGCACAATTATTATGCATTAAAAATTATAGTTATTATTATTATGAAGGAGTATTCATTATTAATTTGTATTCATATAGATCTTTTCGGTGAGACACTACTGAACATTGTTACGAGAATTATACTTATTTTAGAATGCACTGAAAACAAGATTTGTTTTCGCAAAATAAATTACACGGTCCATGTGCTTCCAAAACTCCATCCATAGTGTGGTGCCTTTATTACCTACTTAACCTAAGTAGTATTAATTTAACACATTACTAAAATTTGATTATTTGTGGCCTCTTACTCCAAAAAAAAGTGTCAAGGAGCATAATACCCTAATTTCAAACCAAAAATTAAATTGATCTCGCATTACATTTTTAATATTTAAAATTAGTTGAGGAAAATATATGTTCCTTGCTATTTTATGTGCAGAGTATTAAGCCTACGTTAAGATTTAATACATATTGCGCAGTAAACATACCATACACTTTTCATTAGCAAACTTCAAAATTAAAATGTAGTTCTCATAAACTATAAATAAATGCAATTTGCTTTGCTTATGTCATTTTTAAACACATCAGTTATGAATTTATATTGATAATATATGTAATTTGTTACTCATTTTTTTCTTTTATCATTTTTCAGAGTAAGCTTTTCATCCCCAAACTGCCAAGTCTAAGTATCGGATCCTAGTGGCATATCGAAGCACACTGAGAGTTCATCCGAATCAAAACCACATCATAACAATATTTTGATATAACCTTTCATCATCGTGCACAGAAAAGTGATGGGAAAAATTATATTTTCGTAGCATCATCAGTTGGATTTCAGATCCTCGAAAAGTTATTTTGAGTGTACAGAAATAAGAACAGTTTTCGTATGGGTGCCATAGATATTTATGTATAAGACGGTAAAAAGAGGTTATTTGTGAGAGACCAGACTTATTTTTATGCTATAACAATTATACATTAACTAACCATAATCATTGTGTTCTCTAATTTTAAAATCATTTTCAAATTGTTTATCTTATGGATATACTTTGCCATGGAAAATATCCATTTAAGTATAAAATGCTTATTAATGTTTATTAATCTTAATTAATGCTCTTGGATCTCAGCAGCGAATTGTAATAACCAAAGCAAGCTTTCATTTGCTGTTAATTCGAAAATATTGCGTCACTTAGTTTCACTTGATTTTAGAATATATATTTCTAATAACTACTTCGTGCTGAAGTTTTTCCTGATGATATCCATATACAGGGTGATCAAAAAGTCAGTATAAATTTGAAAACTTAATAAATCACGGAATAATGTAGATAGAGAGGTAAAAATTGACACACATACTTAGAATGACATGGGGTTTTATTAGAACCAAAAAAAGTTCAAAAAATGTCCGACAGATGGCGCTGGACAGCAAAACGTCAGTGACTGCGCATGAAAATCGTGTATAAAAGGAGCTGTAATGAGAGATAGACTCAGGTGCACCAGCAGTCGCAGCATGTTGACGTTACCTGAAAAGGCGTTTTTAGTGCAGCTGTATTAGTGTATTTAGTGAAGCTGTTGCAGTGTGGGCGTTTCAAAAGATAGCGGATGATGACGATTGGTTGAGTAACCTGTTGTGGACTGATGAAGCTCATTTCACGCTCCAAGGGTCTGTCAATGCCCACAACTGCAGAATTTGGGCTACCGAAAATCCTAGAACTGTCGTGGAAACTCCATTGCACGACGAGGAAAGTCAC
>KK113712.1:1512238-1527168 GCA_000611955.2 Stegodyphus mimosarum
CAAACGCGCATCACTGTGCTGCTGTTACGCTGCACACGAGAGGCTACTGCACGATACGACAATCCAGCTTCACGAAGGCCGATGATTCTCCCTCGTTCAAACTCTGTAAGTTGTTCAAATCTCGCTCTCTTTCGTCGACGAGGCATAAGTACAGATTGAGTTAACGTTTACCACTAGCAGATAACCACCGATAACCATACACGCCTCGCTACAGCCGTCTATTTATTCGGATCCATCAGCCGTTCAGAGGGCGTTGCTCAGCATAAGCATGCGCTACGGATTTGCAATTCTAATCATTTGCATATCATGCGCTACTTTGCATTTCCTGAAAATTTCAGCTCACTCGCGTAAGTCCTTCATGGTGTTGCAATTTTCACAAACGTGAGTGTATATATATTTTATTTTGCTAAGCTTTGAATTTGAATTAGGTATTTTACTGAGTAAAACTTTGATGTGGTCCACATGAATTATTTGTAAGGCGAATTAATTTATACACATTTTTTGCTATACTCCACTTAAACTTATTTCATCGAATTATTCTAACTTGACCGATTCCTCACTGCAAAGAAGAGTTTACCAATCTCACTTTTTTCACAAGAAAAAAGTATAAGATATATATTTAAAATATATATAATATCATGCTAATTATCTTCTCTTGATTAAAAGTACAATATTCTGCTGCTAATTCATAAAACTAAATAATCTTTATTATTGAATTAAAAAAATTAATGTTTTTCCACATGTGTAACGTATATGCGAGCCAGTTCCCCTTAGAAAGTCCTCCACGAAGATATCCCTCCCCTTAGGCAGGTAGCCCTAGTGTACTTAGGCATAATCTATTAAACCAAATCGGATAAAATTTAAATCGAAAATAAATTTTAGTTTGAAAATCTTCGTTGCATGTTCCTGTATGTCTCTTTGGAATGCAAAATGTTGTAAGCAAAAATATCACATTTTTTTTAAAAAAGAAGGTTCATTTGAACAAAACTTTTAAAAGAAAAACGAAAAAAGAAGCTTCTAATTTATATGTTAATGCAAAATGTTTCGAAGGCAGAGCATAGTATACACTGGTGTGCAAAAGTTAAGGACGAAGTCGAAAAATTAGCATATCAGCTGAACGAAGAGGCAGAGCGGACAGAAAGACCAATCAGGAGATTAAGTAAGGTGATGTACGGTAGCACATGCGCAGATATGCAGGTAGACGTAATGGGGGAGTGTCTGAGTAGTATAAAGCATGTTGTCGGTGTAAGATCAGTATTTCTGGCAAAGAGATTGCACGCCGTATAGCAGTTAAAATCACACCGAGTTGCTGCCTCAGGGAGAAATGGCGAATAATCAATCTGTTAGACGACATCTGGATGCTTTTACCCGAGGTCGAATCATTGGGAAGTTGGAGGAAGGCCGCAGTGTGACAAGTGTGGCTGCAGAGTTCGGAATTGCTCACAGCATCGTTTCACGACTTTGGAGACAATTTCAAACTACAGGAAAAGCTATTCGAGGGTTTAGTTGTGGTCGTCCACGAGGAGCCACACCCGCAGATGACCGGTATATTGCCTTACAGGCCAGAAGAAACAGGCGGCAGACAGCGGGAGAAATCGCTAGACACACGACACAGGCGACTGGACGACCGATATCGCGTTTTACCGTGGCCAGAAGACTGCACGGTGGTGGTCTGTTTGCACGACGCCCTGTACGGTGTGTACCTCTAACGCCTGCCCATCGGAGAAGGCGTTCTCTGTGGTGCCGGGAACACCGGAATTGGAGAGACAATGAATGGGGACGAGTACTCTTTACAGATGAGAGCAGATTTAGTCTGAGTTGCGATTCTAGACACATACACATCTGGACAGAGCGGGGAACACGCAATAACCCCTTCAACATCATCAAAAGGGACTGTTTTGGAGGTCGCGGAGTTCTCGTTCGAGCAGACATAATGCTTGGTAGCCGGACCGACCTTCATATCTCCCAAGGAGGTTCGTCACCTGGGACTGCTATTGTAACGAGGTTCTTCTTCCTTACATGCGTCTTTTCACAAGGGCTATGGGTCCTCAGTTCCTCTTCATGGACGACAACGCTCCACCTCATCGCACAGTTACTGTCGAAGAGCTGTTGGAGAGTGAAGATATTGAACACATGGATTGGTCGGCAAGGTCTCTGGATCTAAATCCCGTCAAGCATGTACGGAACTTACTAGGGAGACCCGTGGCAGCACGTAACTTATCGCCAGTAACGATTCCGAAACTGCGATTGGTGCTACAAGAGGAACGAGCAGCAGTGTCTCAACAGCTCATTAACAACCACATATCCAGCATGCACAAATGATGTGAAACCTGCCTAGCAGTCAGGGGAGATCATATCCCCTATTAAAGACCGGATGTTTCTTGCTGGACACCCATCACAGGGATGTTTCGGCCTTCAGTCGCATTGCGCTCCATGCTACTTTTTCAATAAAGCTTCTTTTTATCCCTCTGATTTCTCTTTTAGTAAGTGTTGCTTACATTACTCATGTCCTTACGTATTGGAGATCTTACGGTATTAAATGTGTTGATTTGGAAAGCTTTTGTACAAAGTTATATTGAAAAAACCGTCTCGTCCTTAATTTTTGCACACCAGTGTACACAAGAAGTAGAGTTAGAAATTTTATATATGATCTACTATAAAGTATTAGCAAGCTAACTTGCCTACGACACTCATAATATAAAAATACTTTCTGCAAAATATTATTCTGATGAACTGGCCTTTTCAAATGATTATTTTACGCTGTACTGAGCAAAGTCCTTTCATAACATCGACAATAAATAAAAGGTCTTATGCATTGCCGATTAGTAACAATGTCTATTCATAATGAACATGATTTTATTGTAGTTTTATAGAAACACTTTCACCTCTTTGAGACGTTTAAATAAACTTAATACATAATAGTTTTATTTTACATAATTAACAATTCCGCCCCCCCCCAACATACACATTAGATAGATAGAGAACCCACACTGGTCTCGGCATAGTCTGTTCAGCAGTATTTAGTTACCAACCTCTTATACATACGTATGACATTCACCACTTGGCGATACATATGTAATAAGCTTGCACTAATACTTTACATAGCATATCATAGTGAATTTATTGCAACATATCACAATTACCCGCGCAGATACTATTTCATTTCCTGACAGACGACTTTGTAATTAACAGATATTATCAAACACGTTGCAACTACATTCGCAAATACAGAAGATAATAATACCATGTACAATACAATTGCAGATTATATACTGCTCGACACTGAAAATGCAACACCAAGAGAAGAAGTGGTCAGAAATTTATGCAAATTTTAGAGTAGACGCACGTCACTTAGTTATGCGAATGATGTGAAATGCGCAGCTCTCCGACGCACGTGAAGTAAGATATAAGGGAAGGAACGTGCAGAATGGGCAATATTCGTGTCGTTATTTCTGCCAGACGAATTATCGAAGAAAGTTGTTTTTTTGTCCCGGAGGATATGCGTAATAGGAGAGAATGCGAGGCCGCCGTCAACGAAGACTTTTCCAGCAGATAGACGACTTGACGAGGGGTATGGTGATCGGATTGAGAAAGGCGGGTTGGTCCTTACGTCAAATCGCAGCAGATACCCACATGGATGCGAGCACGGTGCATCGGCTATGGCGAACATGGTTGGAACAAGAGAATGTGGGAAGAAGGAGGGGTGCAGGTGCAGCCAGAGTGATGTCAGCACGCGTGGATCGACGCAGCCGGCGACAAGCTGTAGCGGTCCCGCAAGTCACGTGTACCGCGATTCTGCAGCATGTGCAAGATACCCTGGATATTCCTTTATCGACGAGAATCATTTCCCGTCGATTGATTGAACGTGGCCTGCACTCACGGCGCCCATTAAGACTGCCATTGACCCCACAGCATAGACGCCAACGTTTAGAATGGTGCTGGACTGGAGCGATGTGGATGACAGAATGGCGAAACGTCGTGTTCTCAGATGAGTCACACTTCTGTTTATCCAGTGACAGTCGCCGCATACGTGTGTGGCGTCGACATGGAAATAGATCTAATCCGGCAATAACTGTGGAACGCCCCACCGCGCGACAACGTGGCATAATGGTTTGGGCCGCTATTGCCTACGATTCCAGGTCACCTCTATTTCGTATTCAGGGCACTATGGCGGCCCAACTATGCTTGGATAATGTACTGCGGCCGGTGGTTATCCTCTACCTTCAGGAGCTGCCTAATGCAATTTCTCAGCAGGATAACGCCCGACCACACAGTGCTCGCATCTGCCAACATGCTCTGCAAGATATACAGATGCTTCCCTGGCCACCGTACTCGCCTGACCTGTCACCAATCGAACATATGTGGGATGTGATTGGACGCCGTTTGCAGACTCTGCCCCTGCCTCGTTCAGAAGCCGAACTGTGGCAAATGGTTAAAAGAGAATAGAGAGCCATCCCTCAGAACACCATCCGCACTCTTATTGACTCTATGCCTAGACATGTTTCTTCGTGCATCGCTGTCCGCGGTGGTCCTACATCCTACTGAGCCAACGCCGTTCTCGCTCTGTATTCTGACTATCATTTTAAAATAAAGATCACTTATTGCTGCTTGCTGTCTCTGTCTTTTTTCAAAATTTCATAACTTTCTGACCACTTCTTCTTGGTGTTGCATTTTCATTGTCAAGCAGTGTGCATTATACTTCAAGTCAAGGCAATTAATTTTTGCAAAACTTAATTTTATTTCGAAATGCATTGTACAGTTAATTAAATGACTCGTGCTTTTAATCAAACAAATTTATTCAAGCCTATAAAACGTCAACTCTCTCATGACTGCCTTTTATTTTTAAAAAGAACAACAATGAGATTGTTATAACACAGAAAAGAAACTGATCAGTTAGATTCACTGTAAAAAAGAAAATGTATGCACTGTAAAATCCTTATCATGCACTGTAAATAAGAAATTATGGAAGCAACATTCCTCCCACCCTTTGACTGAATGGCATTAGAATCAAAACTCTTATTAACCATCAGTATCAATTAATATAAAATGCAATTTATTTGGAATGCCAACTCAGTTACAGTTCTACCAATTCTGAGGGCTATCACATCACTCTTAGCCGTCAGAATATTTGTAACCAATGGATTTTGTGATTTGAGAATATTCATAATCAATACATCTGGATTAGAAACAATAAGAACCTGTTGCACGGTTCTTCGGCAGTTCCGGATCTGAAGAACAGCAATGTCAATATCAGAAGAATGTGAATTACATTCTACCTCTAACGAATAGAAGGTTTGCCTTTTGAAATCACTCTCAATAAGAACTGTATCACCAATATGGATTTTTAATCCAAAGGGGCTTGTCCCTGAAGGGCTATTGTTTTCGTTTTGCGATAGAAACATTAAAAGTCTGAATCACTTTTCAAACTGTTGCCACAAAATATCGCAGCCCTGTATTACACTTAAAGAAATTAAATAATGAAGAATCTGCATAAATATATATATATATCTCCAAATGTGATAAAACAACGGTACCTAGAGCCATCCAATTTTGAATAACGTACGTTTCCACCCGAATATGTGCATCTGGAAGCCCGAATTTGGAATTTGTTTTACTATTTATTTCATATTTTGTAAAACTTTTAACGAATTTTTGATGAAAAAACTCAAACGATTTAAAAGCGAGCAATGGCCACACTATACGGGGAGAAAAAAAACCTTTTTAACTAAAGCGCGCGGCACTGTGTATCAGAAATTCTACAGATATACTACTTTTAAAATTATTTTGCGATATTGCTGTTGAACTGAATTTTATGGTTTAAGTGCGAAGAACATGATACTTAATAAATAAAGGTAACACATAAAACGTGGAAACCACGAAAACGCCTTTGCATCCAGCCCGTTCGCTGGGACTGGAACTCTGGATCTAACTACCAGTGTTCAGCGGATTTTAGCTGCGACTGGTGGGTCATTAGCTTAAATTTAGCTGTATTTTTGCGTTGTAGCATTTGTCCGAGATATTCCAAATGAAATCGCTTTCTGAGATTTTTTCTTAATATTTGAAGGTGTCTCCGTCGATTCTTTAAATCCTGTTTGACAATTAGATCTAGGTCTATCTAAATATTCTGCAAAAATAAGGAAGACATCAAGAGAAATCAATTCGTCGGAATCTTCAGAAATATGTGTCAAAGGCACAATGGAAGATATGCAATTAATCTTCCTTAAGCAGAAACTAAAGTGTACCTACGTAGTAATAAAGAGAGGCCAGAACGTTGATTAAATTTCATTACAACCAAGTTGCGAAAAGATGAATAAATTCAATGGCTACGATAGATTATTCAAAGAGTGTTTGGCCGACAGTATTACTAAAGAAGATGTAGAAGGCTCTGGCCACTATTTGCCTCATTGTGGGCTATTCAAAGAAAATTCCACAACAAAGGTCCGTCCTGTGTTCGATACAACCTCCAACCAAACACACAAAAAAACTTATCCTTAAAAAAAAACTTATGTTTGAATGATAGGTTATTGAAGGGGCTTAATTATTTAGAACAAATTCTGTGAGCACTCATGAAATTTTGTCAAGAAAAAATTGGAGTAATATGTAATACGCAGAAGGCCTTTCTCCAAATTTCAGTAGCCAAAAAGAAAGTGAATATTTATTCCTCAGGTGGGGTAAAAAGTACGGAGCCTGTAAATTTGTAGATGACTCCTTCTTTTAATCAAGCAAATTTATTCAAACATACAGAACGCCAACTCTCTCATGGCTGACTTTTATTTTTAATAGAACAACAATTAGATTGCCACAAATAGAAGAGAAACTTATGAGTTGGGATATTATGCATGTGCAAAAACGCAACCAAAGGCGCAATAATAGTGAGAGACTTCCGTTAAGCTCTTTTACGAGTATTTAAAGCCTAGTACAATTCATAGTGTCCCAAAGTTCATAATGCAATCAGACATTAAAAAATTATAACATTTAAAAAGTTTTTTATCTAATCCTTTTCTACCATATATATATATATATGTCATAATTTAATGCGTAGGCGGAATCGGACTCTTCAACAGCTTGCAGTCTTAGATGGCTGAGTGAAAAGACGAAAAGATGACGTTGATACAAATCAATTTTGAAAAAGTCTCAATCTTTATTTTCATACATATAAAACCATCTCAATAGACACTTATCAATGAAATACGATAATTTTTATATACATTGGTTTTTAAAAGCCCGACGCAAGCATTTAAGCAAAGTAAAGCAGTCTTGCTGTTGGTAGAGCAGATGTTAGGGAAAGGAATAAGTAACGTAACTGCTTGCGAAGAGTATTTATACTTAGTATGATGCAGAACACTTAAGCTATGATTGGTTAATTTGGGGTTTTAGTTTCCTTTTTTAAGCAGCGTTACGTAACATAGAAAGACCGAATTTGGGAGAACAGATGAACTTAGGGGGAGAAAATATAGAATAATTAATTTTGAAGTCACTAATTATTCTTAAAGCAGCCTATATACAGGGTGTTTATAAAGTCCCGGACCCATTTTGATGTTTAATAACTCATAAAATAATAAAGATAGATTAAAATTAATAACATAAATGGTTAGATAGACTCAAAAAGTTTCAAGACCCTTGTCGATGAACTTCCACGTGTGTCCCCTTGGTCGCACGGAGAATATCAAGTCGATATTCAATTTCACGCCAGGTACCGGAAAGCATGTCGGCATCCACAGAGGCTATTGCGGTTGTAATTCTGGCTTTTAGGTCATCAATGTTCGACACTCTCCTCCTGTAAACGTAGTCCTTTACAAATCCCCAAAGGAAAAAGTCCAGGGCCGTTATATCAGGTGATCTGGGTGGCCAAGGAATTGGACCTCCTCGCCCAATCCATCTTCCTGTAAAATGGTCATTCAAAGAACTACGAACGATGGTACCCAAATGAGGTGGTGCACCATCTTGTTGCAAAAAAAACATGTGGCTGAAGCTCTTCTAGCTGTGGAAATACGAAGTTTTCCAACATGTCTAAATATACAACTGATGAGACCGTCTTTTCTGTAGAAAAGAAAGGCCCAATGACTCGGTCGTGCATTAGTCCACACCACACATTAACATTTGGGGAATCCCTTTATACCTCACAGTATTCATGGGGGTTTGGGGGTTTCACATACAAAAGTACTAGAACAAACACATCAAAAGTAAACATAATATTGCAATAGTTGCCAAAACCAAAAGAGAGAAAAATGCAATTAATAAGCAGACGACAATGTTTAGAAAAGTACAGATATTTAGACTGGAAAATGAATATATCTGAAATTAACCACACGCGCAGACGATATTTACAAAAGTAAAGATATTCAAACCTGAAAAGGAAAATATATAAGTTATTCCATCAATAATTGCCATAAGTTTGTTTATATTTTCATTATTTTACGAGTTATTAAACATCAAAATGGGTCCGGGACTTTATAACCACCCTGTATATATATATAAGAATATGTGCTTAAACATACATAAGATTTATATACATTTAAGAATTTTTTCTTTACCTTTATTCTTGCAAAGAAATGATAAATACTTATACTGCTATCATGCCGTTTCTTTACGAACAATTAATATTAACAGAAAATAATTCAAAAGTATTTTTTTAAAATTTTCTAAACGCATTGGATGATAAATTATGTATAAATTGAATTTTATTAGTTTTATTTCGTTAATAATTCAAAACTGATTATTAACGCAAGTATAAATGATAATAATAAAAAACTTAGGAACTTACTATCTGAAAACTTCAAATAACATTCTAACACTTTGTAGAACACTTTCCCTTAAAAATTCATTTATTTTTTAATGGAAAATTCTCTATGATATCTATAGTATTATTACACACAGCACCATTAAATTATGCGTTTTCGAAATTTTTCATGTTTTCAATCTTGAAATAATACATTTGCATGAAGCAAAATTTCTTGTTAAATTTAGGATAGTGTGGAAAAATATTTCATAATAAATTTAAGATAATCTAAAAATTTATAAAAAATGTCTGATTTAAGAAGGTCCTCATGAATTTTAGTATTAATTGTAATACCTGCATTGTATTTTTCCCATCAAACCCCCAACAGTGTAATACCTGGAAAAGAGTGTGTTTGTAAATTTAACAACAGTATTAAAATAAAGCCATTCAGAAAGTATAAATTTAAATGTTTGAAAATTAATTAAGTTAATAATTAGTAACAATTTTCTTATTAAATTATAATTAACAAACTACTAAATTATTAATTATTTAGTTAATTTGTAAGGATTTATATTTATTTTAAATAACCAGTTACATTTAAGTTTTTGTTCTTTCCTATAAGCCTCCATTCCCCTAATTGTCAATGTCAGAATATTTAAATTTGGCAGCATGCATGAAATAATGCAAATTCTACTTTGAGAAGAAAAGGTTTAAATACTAAGTTCTACAGAGAAGAGAGAAAGAGCTTTAGATACCAAGTTAGAGAGTGTGGACAAACTCTGTGCTTTGTTTAGCATTTATTGCTGGTTAAATGTGACCTAACAGCTATTACTTTAGTGCCATTAGATTTTTCAAAGCTCTGTTAGGAAACAGGATAGTCTGAGCTCTGTAGCATAATTCTACAACTTGTTAATATCTTCAAATCTTTAGTTAGTCCTTTGATTTCAGTTACTGCCCAAGCAGAGGCGTAGTTTGTTAGCGTCAACTTGACGCATTGTAAATTTTTAAAAAGTGTAATAAAGGGTACTTTTAACCCTTCTTTCTGTGCAGTTGCTACTCTTTTAATTATCACATAGAAGATAGACAAGTGGACTCTACAAATTATTAATAATTTAGTACTATTAATTAATAATAAACAGCCTAAAATAGAAACATTTCTAGAAGTACTAAGTTTGATTTACTTCATAAAGGAATATTTAAACATTTGCTGGTGCAACCTTTTTATGACTACGTCATCAAACTTAAACGCAAACTAAAGACCATAATCACTGGGGGAAAAAAAAAAAAGAAATCTCTTTTAAATAATAAAATACCAATTTTCGCAAGATTTCGGGCAGGGACTTATAAAGTAATTTTTAACAGTAAAAATTTCCATAGAAGTATTAACTAAGAACTTATGTTAACAGCAAATCCTTGCAATCATTTTTCTACAGTTTAAAATAAATATCTTAGAATTTTTCTAATTAGCAACAATAAAATAAGATTCATGGGTTTTGTATGAAATGCTAATATTTCATGGATGTAATTATATGAAATGAATTTTCATGTCATTAAATTTTTTCACATTTTACATGACTTATTATCAATTTATTTTTTTAATTAAAAAATAATGCAATAAAATGAAATAGCACAATTACTGTGAAGAATTCAAGCAAATGAGTCGAACTGAGAAACAAGAGAATGTAGCAAGGAAGTACAAATCAATTTGCTGTCAGCCATTCAAAATTAGGACTTAAATAATGAACATAATTTAAGGTAGCTAGTTAACATAAAAACACAAAGTAGAGATATATAACAACTAATAAGATTTAGTAACATGGAAAGCAAAATATTTACAGTAATAAATATTGCGAATTTGCAGAAAAGTGAGTAATTATTGTTAGATGCGAAGATGTTCTCAAATATCAAAAACAGAATAAACAATTAATCGATAGTTTTCGACTGAGGCATTCTGTAGATACCTTCTTCATTATGTCTGATAACTTACAACATTTCATTATTTCACTTATTTCCTTGGCAAGGGCGTAGATGTCTTGGATGCTCGGCTCTCAACCCATGTCATCGAATTATGTAAAAAAAAATCAAGTCATTTTAAAACTTTGTATGTGTATAGTTATTTTTTGTTATCAGAAATAGTTGAAAAACTTCGAATAAAGCAAAGAAAATAGCTTAAATTTGGCTCCTATTTGACTACTTAACAAGGACTTCACCATTTAGTTCACCACCTTTGCTTTCAGCTACAATATCTGATATGAGAACTAAAGCAAGGCATAAACCCATGCGGACAGAAAATCTAACTTTTTGAAGGAAGAGAATGAAAATATTAGTATTTAATTTTTTTTTCATTCCTTTTCTTACTCCATGAAGAGTAGTGTCATACTAGAAGATAAAATCACCTTCCTTAGTTCCAGACACTTTCCCCTCGGTATTATGAAAATTTGACGCTCAGAAATTTAGTTGATGAAAGTATGGACATTGGAAGCATAATTCAGTTAGCTGTTTCTTCATGCTTGTGACAAGGATTTTAACATTTTTAAGGAATTATTGGAACTAATGTCGGTGCATAGGCACTGCAGGGTAAAATATATTTAACTGAAGGATAACATACGATATATTTATGAACTTCTGCAAAAATACAGTCTACTTTTGTTAAAAATGTCTTCCATAGCAACAAAAGGAGCTCCTTCAATGACCGATAAAACCAACAGTTTCGTGGCATTACTAGACACTCTGTTCACACCTATCAAAAAAATTATCAATTTTATCTCAAGATTTGAATCAGCAACAGTTCTTCGATTTCTAAGTGAATTAGAAAGCAAATGTTTCAGTTTGTCTTAGCATACCAATGTACATTGGCTACTCTGCTCCAAGACTTGAACAATTCTGGGACTTAAAAAATGAAACATGCTATTTTATTAACCAAAATTCAAGATAAAAGTTTGTTTTCTGATCCAGTATGGTTGCAAGATTTATCTTTCATGGTCGATAACAAAACACTTATTTAATTCTAATTTCAAATATAAGGAAAAGGACAAATCATTACGAACATGTGCGAGCAAGTGAAAGAAGCATTCAAATGTAAGCTAGTTCTTTACAAAAAACAATTCAAAATGAAGAAACAATGCTTCTTTTGACATACAAGCCCCATGAATAAATCAAGTTTAAGAGCAGAGAATTGAATTTGAAACAAGGTTTGAAATTTCAGAGTCATATGAAAGGAAATTTCTCCTATCAGATACAGAATTACTGCCATACACCTTGGGCATGCTTTGGATATAATCCAGTGAGCAAGATTTCCCCCAAATGTAAGAAGTATGGTAGCAGAGAAGAAATGCCATGTGTCAGGGGTTTAAAAAAAAAAGTCCTTTTTTTATTTTCGAAAATAAATCTACATTTACATAATCCCCCCACCAGCTCACATAAACTTAGATCTTGTTTATTTGGTTGCTGTTAGTCTTTGGGTTTGACATGCTTGCTGTATACTATTCGCTGCTCATCTCCGCTAATGAGGTATTCCAAAAAAAAAAAAAAATAGGCATTCTTTATTTCTCTTCAGCAAAGCATCAAATGCCAAGACTTGCAGAAGCATATGCTTTCCTGTTAAAAAGCATAGAATACCCATACATAGGTTCTAAAATTCATACATTAGCACCTAAAATTTCTTCAAATAATCATGCACTGCAGTTTTTGGAATATTAGCCCTGAACTGTATAATATACTGATTTTTAGCAACAGCTTCTTTTAATAGGTATTTGTTTACAGAGGATTGTCATCCAAAATAGGCATCACCTTTAGGGCTGAAATTTCTACATTTAAACTTCTCGACCTTTGAATTGTGATATCAGAAACAATTTTTTTTTTCATATACCAATATACATTTTAAAAGCAGACTGACTAGCATTTTCCCCCTTTTTAAAATTAAGGAGCACAATTGGGAGCTGATACAAAATGATGTCACACATGTTAGAATTATGCAACATGGGTAGAAAGATCTTTAAACAACTCCTTCAATCAAGGTCATTCCTTATCAGCAGCAACAAAATAATTAGAAGAAAAAACTTATTTTGATTTGAAAAACTGCAGAATTTTCCAGATGATGTATAAACAAGGTGATAATTATAACAAAAATGCAAATGTTTACAAAATTTATTAGTTGGATATATAACGAGTTTAACATATTTTAATTTACATCAAATAAAATATTAAAAAATATACTTATTGCTCTTAATTCATATTATTATGTAACAATGATTACATTTGATAAATAAAAATCTTATACTTTGCTAAATGAGAGTAAAAGGATGCATGAAAGATAAAGATCTCATTTTTGTGCAGGGACAATCTTTGTCATAGATTGTTCCAAGACTCCATCCATTCTACTTGTTTAACAGTTTCTCTGACAGGATTATGCATACAGACATATTGTCAGGGCAAAATATTATATCACAAAAAACAATACACTTCCTTTCAGCTATCATCCCAAATATCACTAGCAGCCAGGTGATACACTGGTGCATCGTCGCTTGCACTGATCTTCCAAATGGGTGTGTCATACATATATCCATTTTCAAACATACACATACTTTCACGATTTTTTTTTAAATCACTAGATGGCACTCTGCATCAGTTAGAATATTTGAACATATACACTGTTGACCTTGTGGCTGTGCAGTACTTTTTGATTCTGGTGATTCATTTAGATGTATGAGCAGATAATATATAAAGTAAGCAAAACCCAGCTGACATAAAGTCGAAGCTTTTTTATATAAACATTGCACAGTTTCCGATGCTTCAAATTTTCCTTTCTTCTTTAGGTAGCAGACATAAGTTTTTTGCACCAGTTAAGAAAGTTAACACTAACAGTGTGATGTCTAAGAGAAAGAAGAGTATATTTGAATTGTAATGACTATTTTGACACCGAAGACTCTATATTGAAGTGAGAATAATGATTTTGATACCAAAATTTTGCCAGAGACTGAATTGGAAGTTTGTTTTGCTCTCACCTCATAATCCAGCAGAACAGTGGCAACTCCATCATAAACTCGATCTAAGTAATTGAAGCCTAACAAATTTACAGTAATTGTAGAGGTAAACTTAACTGTAAGTTATGTGAATGAAATTGATTTTTTTTCAATAATATAATGGACATAACAGTTGAAGAAACTATTAATTTCTATGAACAAAAGATGAGTGAAAATCCATCTTCATGCAAAATCAACATACTCCTGTAGTTGTGCCTAAAGTGAGGAAATTCCTAGGATTAATTATTGTGCTGATAATAAAAAGTTCGATCTGAAAATATGTTTCATAACTACTGAAAGGATAGTGACTAGATTAACACACACTGTCTCCTTTCTGAATCATTTATACTATAATATTTAATCTTATATTTTATTATTTTTATGCATGTTTAGATACAGATTTACAGTTTTTTACAACATTCACCAAGATGAGTCAAGTACTCTATTTTGCAATTAGATTTTAATTAAATTTTTTTCAGAATCTCTTGATATTCTGTATTTATGATTATATTACTGTTAGATACCATTACAGAAAAAAATCAAACCAACTGATAAAAAAAATATTTTTAATGGACTTTTTTCCTAAAGTAAGGCTTAGCGATGCGAAACACCCATCTTGCAAGATTGTACTACTGCAACAACACACCACATCCATGGTCAGTTGCACTAAGTGGCATGCCATCACATAAGTACTGATGCATATATGATACACCCATCGTGAAAGAGTTAAATTCAATAATTTCAAAACTATAAGACTTTCCTAAATCAAATTCTGTAGTCCATAAATGAGTTCTAAATGAAACTAGTTTATTCAGTTACCCACAAAATATTCATTTTGAATAAGGAACAAAATTTGTTTTAATCTTATTTTGTAAAACTATTAATTTTAAGCTTACAATATGTTAAATGGAACACACATAAAATATGCATATCATCATTACAACTATTTAACAGAAAAAGTAAAAATGTCCCTCATATTGTTCAAAAACGTATCTTTTAAAAAAAAAAAACACTGAGCACTATTTTCTGAAATAAGATGGAAATTTTGGTGAAAAAAATAAAAATTCCAAAATACATAAAAGAATTAAATTAAGATATCAACATAACAGATTTTATGGTAATTGTTTTCCAAGCATATCACAAAATCCTTTAATTAAACTAATGTTACAAAATAATAATAATAATAATAT
>KK113712.1:1541281-1555477 GCA_000611955.2 Stegodyphus mimosarum
AAACAGAAATCTTATTTACCTTAGAAAGCAGGTACAGTAGATGTTGCTTAATGGGAAAACGGAAATTACCAAATAAAAGTTTTAAATAGATTACAAAAATTGCTGTGACTCAAAATGGTTAAAGCTGCCAAACAAGTTGGTCTCAGTTTTAATTAAATATTTAAAATTAAAGCAAAACACACCTTAATTTGACTTAAACTTTCAATAACTATCAATTTTGATGGCAACCAGACAGAGGCCCCTCTTTTTCAGGATCAAAAAAATTTCTGCAGAATCCCCCCTTTAAATTGTATGCTGTCACGTTCTCTTTCAACAAGGGATGTCCTTCAAGCACTGGGTATAGAATTAATTAAATAATTTACAGTGTTATGAATGGCTCATAAATAAAATTTTGCATTAAAACACCATGAATAGTTCATAAAAATGCTTTTGCAATTTCCTAGTTAAAATGCCTATTTATATGTTATATTAAATTAGTTAAATTCCACTGCTATTATGAAGGATATTTTTCTCATAATTTAATGTTATCAAAATAGCTGAGGACAAATGGTCAGTGCATACTAAATTGAATGCAATAAATGGATATTTACAAGAAAAAGCAAAAGAATTCTTCAAAAAGAATCTTAAAGATGCACAAGTTACAAAAAAAAAAGGGGGGGAGATGTAATATTTTTGTGTGCATGTGGGTTCATAATGGATTCAATGCACACAGAACCAATGATAGCGTAATAGAATTCATTTTCCCAAAAGAAACATTTTACAGTTCTGGAACTTCCCACAAATGTAATCATACAACTCTTCTCAGTATCACAGAGTACAATCAGTATAGTCACTACTTCAAACTACAAATAACATTAAACATAACACAATGCAAAGAGCATATAAGTCACATGTAAGAGCCGGATATGGTTACAGTTACACACACGTGGATCAATCACAGTACCGATTATAGCTATACTGGACGAGATGCTGCCAAGTTCGGCAACTTCTCGCTAAAACCATCACCAGCTTTGCAGTATCTTACCAATCTAGTGAGAAAGGTTAGAAAATCTTAAAAAGTTAATAATTCTAAAAGCAACTTCATTCACCACATAGAAAATGTCAGTTTATAAAATCCAAATAACTTCCTGACTAAGCACAAAACATGAACTTGTATTGAAAAAACTATGAAAACAAATTTTAATCAATACAGGTGTATTTTTCTTTCAACATAAATATTTCTGTAATGAAAAATTATTAATATAATTATAAATAGCTCCTGTGTTAAAAAAAATATTAACAAAAAAGGCTCCACACACTTTTAGTACACTGTTAGACATAGTGTACATAACTCCTCAGTACACATGCTTCAATATAACATTCATATTCATGTGGAGACACTTTTATATTCCATTACAAATATAAGTGTTTTTTAGCAAATACAAAACAATACACTTTCCAAATTTATCAGCATGAAATGTGTTCATCTGGTGACAACAAGCATAAGAAAATATTAATGACTGCATGCCTAAGCAAGAAAATAACAGATAATGAATGGCCAAAACACAGTTATGCTTACTTTTACACTTTTATATTCATTCACATTTAAAAATTCTTTTGTAAATTGTTTTTAAGAAAAAGATATTTATCAACAGCATTCACTACAAGTATAACCAGATTTTAGCAAGCAAGAAATACCAGTATTGATACAAATAAAACTTTACAGCTAAAAGGCTTAAGAAGAAAAATGGTATTATATAGCATATTCATTTCTATAGCAACAAAATATTAATAGTTAGTTAATATTATAATTATTATAAATATTAATAGTTACTCTTTAGTTAATGGATTAATATGCAGCATACTCAAAAATTAAGTTTCGTTTAGCTATAAAAATTTACTAAGAGAATAAGTTGCATTTATTTATACTATATAAAATAAGGGGGGGGGGAATTTTAAGCACTAATTACCATTTTGTTCTCTACTTATTAAACTCATTGCGTTAGAGTTACAGAAGGAAATCTAAAAAGTCAGAGCATCACAGCATCATTTTACAAGTGATCCAGAACTTGTTAAGTTATGGATTGTTCTCTGCAAAAGAGCAGATAATTTCAACATTCAAAATGCAAGAATATGTGCTCTTCATTTTATACCTGATGACAACATATAGGATATAAAGGCAGAATCGAATGGTTCAACTCCAGAAATGGCTCTGAAAGCCAATGCCACTTTAGATCCTCCATTATCATCACGTGAAAATAATTTCCAAAAGAAAATTAATTTTATATGCTATACTTCAAAAACTGAAGTCAAATCTAGAGAGAAAGAAATCTGACAATAAGAATTCACCCAGATTTATGCTGAAAAGAGATACAGCAAGCAGGTGTCAGGCTCATGAAACAAGGAAATGAGCTTTGGAAAATTCAGCTTCCCTTTACCCCCAAAAGAAATGGCTACAGGCTTATAAGATAGACTATTAGGCTTACTATATGTCCTGGTTTATTCCAGACAAGCCCGGTTTTTTTAGTGTTCTGTGCATCTCTGCTGACCTTGCAGCAAAAACTGACAGTGATTTTGACGGAGACATAGCTACTGGTCTCGAGAAAACATTTTGCTTAGTTATTTGGCAACACAACAGGGGAAATGTGTGTATATTGTTTTTGTGTAGGAAGTAACTTACATACACAGTTTTGATCATTTTATTTCTATTTGTTTTTTTGTCTCATGACAGCAATGGGTAAAAGAAAATGTGTGTTTAATCTCCAACAGGAACACAAAGTTTTGAAATTACGTAATAATAGTAACAATGAATAATTATTGCACACTATGTACTGAAGAATTTTCTGCTGAATATAAAGGAAAGGGTGATATTGAAGACCACATGAAAACAGCTAAGCATTGGAGGAGTGCTAGTAATGCTTTTACTTCATCAAACATTGAGATTTTTTTTAAGCCAAACACAACTAGACTGTGCTGCTAAATTTCATACTACAATGCTAGACACAAACTCAGTTTCAAAATATCAGAGTCTGATGTTTTGAACTGTTAAAAGTTATATGACCCAAAATTTTCACCTGTGAGAACAAAAACCGAGGCAATTATTGTTAAAGTTGCTTCACCATTTATATTTGATAATGTATTGTGTTCTTTGAAAATATTAATTATGTAACAGTAATGATGGATAGCTCAAACAGAAGTGAGATAAAACATGTTCACATTACTGTAAGGTGTTTCACCCTAAAGGAGGGAATTCAAGCTTTTAAATTTGAATGAAAAATCAGATAATACTTCTTAAACTTTGACTCAGTATCTTTTGTAATGCTTGAAAAAATAAACTTGAAGAAAACTTGGTTTGTTATACTGCCGATAACACTAATAGTAATTTTGATAGTGTGAAGAAAGGGGAATGAAAATGTGTTCAGAAAAGTTCACAATGATTTAGATAAACTTATTTTAGGAATTGGTTGTTCGGCCCACATTGTACATAATTCAGTACAAACAGCATGTGATTCTCTATACCTGGACATAGAAGTTATAAACATTTATAAATATTTTCCCGTATATACAGTAAGAGTAACGAAACTTAGGAGTTCTGTAAATTTGTGGAAACAGATTACAAAAAAGTATTATCTCATAGCAGCACAAGGTTCCTTAGTTTGTTACCTGCAATAGATCTTTTTAAAAACCTAGAAAGTTAACTGTTTTTTAAATTTTATATGGTACTCTACAGTTATTTGATAATGTAGTTCTGAAATTGGAAGCTAATTCTATCACAGCAACAGAAGCATTTCAGACATATATTGAATTAATGTGTCAACTTCAGAAAAGAAAAACTGGCAAATTTATACCATCTTCTGCCAAAGAATTGCTATGCACTTTAAAAGAAAATAATGATGTTCAGAAACAAAAATTCTCAAGCATGGACAATTTTTATATTTCTTGTATTCAATACTTAAGAGTTGTGAAGAAACAGTTTATAAAAAGTTAGAAAGTTTCAATGGATAAATTTATGAATTGAAATTGTGTTTCCCATGTCTCGAAAGTGCGACTTAGGATGTATTAGATTTTATATAGCATTGTTCCAATGTAGGTATTTTAACACAAAATTTGACTTTTTCTGAAATGACATGCCAATTTTTTTCCATGTTTCAATTCTACGACTCAAATTATGCCAAACTGCCAAGTTTTGTAAAAATCGCATAAGTAGTTTTTAAAAAATTAGCTCTCAAAATTTTAGCTCCTCAATGTTAATTCAATTTGGTATGTATTTATTAATATCTTTTTTTGTAACCATGTGACTTAATAATTCTTTGCTTCCCTGATGAGAGTTACATTCACCATTTTACCCTTTAAAGAGCATTTATGGAATCCAAAGACACCACAACATCCTACAGTTCATCTTAGTTATAGATAATATTTTTTGATAATTTGGTACAGAAGAGTTCTTGATACATCTAGGGGGAAAAAAACATGCAAAATTATCACATTATAAAGCTGCAAACCTTGGCAACTTTTTTACTAACATCAACCAGTTAGATTTCAAAAGAGATGATTTAACATTTTAGTCATTGCAAACATTACCATAACATTACTCGTCAAATCAGGCAAGCAGTTTTGGTTGCAATGACAACAGGAAAAAATTGATCACCAGCTAAATTTTCCTAGCGATACATCACGTATCAGCTCCACAAAATGGTAAAATATGATGGTCACTTATTGAGTGCATACAATGCATCTCATAATACATACTTAATGCTTTTCAATAACAGTATTCCCCAATCAAATGCACTGATTGCACAAAAACTGCTCTGATAAAACACACAGTTACATTTTTTAAAAAGAATCTTTAAATCAAATTACAAAATTTCTTATGCTCAGAGCTATTAAAAAAATTTAACAAAAGAATCTCACTTTTCGAACATTGATGCCAGCATTCTTTTCTTCTCTTGCATGTTTTGTGCGCAGCTCAGTAACAGTAGCAATGGCATTCAGCCCAGCATTTTCAGCCAGAGTATAGGGAATAATTTCAAATGCATCTGCGTAAGCTCTAACACAGTACGCCTCGGTCCCCAGTAAAGTGCGTGAATACTCCGCCAAACGAAGTGAAAGTTCAATTTCGGGTGCACCGCCACCAGCAATTACAGCTCTATTGAACAAATATATGAAAAGAAACATTAAAGCTTAGAGTACTTAATTGAAGAACAGGAAATACAGAAACATGCAAATAAGTGATACAAACTTTATCTCCCCTTCTAGAAATGTAATAAATGTATGGCTGCACTAATATAGTGTAATATTTACTGTGAGTTACATACACATATATATATAATATAGATTAATCCTCAGTTTATTGATCTGTGAAACAGAAGATAAAACTATAAATAATTTAAATGAAAGAAAACATGCATTTTTTAGGTTATGTCTGTTTTCATTTATTAAAATACATTACTTAAATGATATCTGATATTTTAATAACTCAAAATTAGTACCTATATGACCAATGTCTTTTCTGATATTACATTTCATGTAGGGAGATTTCTGATAAATGAAACTGAAATATACAATGTCACACAGAATATTTCAAAAAGACTGCATGTTCACACAATTCTTCAAAGTCTGGTCATTATAATTTATTGCTCATTTTAACAACTCAGAAAGGCACACAAGGGCTGCTTGCTTAAGGGAAAGCATGCCTTTGTGGAGGGCTTGTTTAGGGAAACTTGCCAAAATTCAAACCTAAATTGATCAAAATCCACATTTAGTAATTTTTTTACTTAGCCTATTGAATATTTCATCTTAAGAAATGAATCAAAAATGGTACTACAGAGGCTGTTCGCACATTTTTTAGACGATGTCTATTGTATTCACAAAACTAAATTACATAAAATTCTTGTGTTTTAAATGCTCTATTTGACATCCCTTATTCTGAACTATCTTTTGACACCGCAATTTCCAGGATAATAATGCCTTTTGAAGTGTCAGAAGAGGTAATCTATCCCATTCCTCCCAAACAGCTTTCCAGAGTCCTGTTAAGGTTTTGGGACAACGTTTGGATTATGCAGTTTTTAAAAGTCCGAAAGCACAAAAATCCATAGGTGACACATCGGGAGATTTAGTAGGGATATCAGTGAAGGGTATGGCCTTGATACCAGTTTTTTATTTCATTTCGTTTGGGAAATTTACAGTGGATTTTGATGTGTTACTGCTAGCTTTGTCCTGATGGAGTCTCGCAGATTGATGGCACTGTGGGTAAAGCGATGGTATTTCATTCAGAAAAACTGGGGATAAAATATGTTCCTGATAGTATTTGAAGTTCATCTTGACATTTTTTTGCACTCTCTTTTTTTTTAACTTGCCATTATAAGAAAAACGAGCAGCAATCATGAATGCCTTAGAAAAACTTTCGATTCTTTGAACCATGTACTTAAATTTTTTTCTCCCCTTTTATGATAATAAATGGCTCTTTTTTTTTTTTTTTTTTTTTTTTTTTTTTTTTTTTATTTTTTAAAAAATACACCCAAGCTTCATCTATTGTGGCAATTGTTTTCCATTTTTCTTTGGATAAGTGTTTCTCATATAGAATTCTGCAGCGTGTCCTGAGTTGAGCGATATGCTTTGGAAGAAGACGATGCACGTTGCGTTTTTTCGCTTCTCAAGATTTAAATCAACGTTTATCATTTTGTTTACGGTGGACATCGAGCATTTTAATGATTTTGCAACTATCCTTTGACAAGGGAGATTTTCTTTTAACATTAAACAACGTACCTTTGCAATAGTCGAAGATGTATGTTTTTTCCTTGGATACTTGTTTGGAATTTTTGTCCCACTTGAGGCTCCAATTTGATGTTTTTTTCCTTTCTTGTTGATGATATTACCTATCGACGCTTTAGATATCACAAAACCATGACTCTCACATCGTTTTTGGATAACGGAGTGTGCATATTTCTCTTAGGAAAGAGCGTAAACGTAGCCTTCGAACCACTGCTTTGTTAAATTCGCCATTTTGAATAAAAACAAAACTTTCAAGCCTCAAATGATAAGTTTGACTTTTAAAAACATAGTACAATTGCAATTACTTCTTTTGCAGCAAACAATGTTTTATTACCGCTTACCAAAATCGTCTAAAAAATGTGCGAACAGCCTCTGTACTACCTACGTGTCATACCTTTCAGTAACATCCCCCCCAAAAGCAAATTTTGATATAAGCCCCACAGGAGATGAAAAAGACAAGTAAAATGCTTTTCACAGCTAAATGAGTCAAAGAAAAACAATTCATCCTATATGAAGAAAAATTTTCAAAATGGCATCACTTAAAAATACAGCTAAGAAAACTGTGTAAATTATATCTTCAAAAGTGAATTTCTAAGAGATGCCATTTTGAACATTTGAAAAACATTAATTTAGAAGCACTGGCTTTTTACAAATTAGCATTATCAAATAGTACAGACAAATATGAAAAAAATGGGAGAACCTTGTGACAAAAGCAGGAATTTCTATGAAGCTTTAGGACTGCTCGCCAGCAGGATATCGAAAGAACTCAAAATGAATTTGCTTTGTAATGTATGGATCAGTTATTCAACAATCTATAATATGATTCTTAGATAAAATACATTAATATTTAATTAAATGTTTCAAACTTTACGTTCATAGGTTAATTTCATTTTGTAATTTTCTTCCACTTTTACATTGAGAAAATTCCTGAGCAGGGAAGGAAAATTTTAATTTATCAAACTATTTTCAAACACAATAAGAATAAAATGAAATACTCGATGCATATACCATACATGCCAACCTTGTAATATAAAAAACCGGGAGATTTCTCACAGTAAATCGGTAATTTCTGGGAGGTTTTTACATACAGCGCGGCAAAGCCATTTTAAAAGAAATCAAAACTAGCTAAAATTCCCTTTGTAAGACAGAATTCAAGTTACTGAACTATTTATATCATGATTCTGATATAAAATTTATTAATAGTTAATTACATATTGTACATTTTATGTTGTATGAGTAATTTTATTTTGTAATTCTCTTTAGTAATTAATACATACAGTACTGCATGGACAAAGTTAGAAATGTGTCATATAATAATGTGAAACAAATTAAATACAAATACAAAAGGATTAAATAATGGCTGAAGCTCCATAAAATGTTCTACAGATGTCTACAGAAGGCCAAGATAATACAAAATAAAGTTTAATGTGAAAAACTGTACCAAAAACCATTAGAACTGAATCTGTACAATTTAGGCTTCATTAACTAAATAAATTTAATTTATTGTTTGGAAACATTTCCCTTAGTAAGAACCAGAAGACCGAGATTTAGTGGGAGGCCAGGAAATGTGGGGGGGGAAGCGGTCTTCCAGTAAAACCAATTTGGCAGCAATGATGGCCCTTTCGTGTTATCAGAATCACCCTGACATAGCATGGCAATCTTTTATAGGTGAAAAGGTAAACATTATATATTATGTACAAATTGGAGATTTTTTTAAACCTCTTAAAGGGCACTGGTATATAAAATATACCGGTTAACTGTCAATTTTGTAACCTCCTAAAAAATGCTAATTTGTCTACACCAAAAGCTGTAATTGTAAGTTTCTAGTGTTTCCTTTTGATTTTAAATGGCAACACTACCCTATAAATGCTCAATATTTTGCTATAAATGTTCAATATTTTGCAGTTATGAAATTAATATACCTTGTTACAAGGTATCTTGTTTGAAGATTCATAAATTATATTGAAGGGGGAATTCAAAATCTGCAAATATTATGATGTATGCTTGCTGTAGCTTATGTACTTACTGCATTTCAGTTAGAACTGGTAGTTAAAAGGTTATTTACACAATTTTAAGACCGGTATATAAAATATACCAGTGCCCAAACTGAGGGTACCATGCCAATAGAGGGCAGCACCAGGCTTCTCCTTCTCTACTCTGCAATATGACAGAATTTCTTTATATTATAAATCTTTATAATGTAACAATTTATTTATGATTAATTTACAAGTTTTTTAGGCTTCAATATTATGTTCATGGGGAGATGGGGAGTTTACTGACCTTGTGCTGAGAATGAATAAAATTATTTTAGTTTCTTTTTATTCTTTGCTTACTCCAGACAAGTTTCTCATTCGTCTCTGTTTAGCTAAAATTTTAACTTCAATACTCCACCCTTTCCCCGGATAAAGACACATTGATTTCAAAATTGTCGTCAAGCGTCAAAACATTACACAATTGTAAGGGTTAAATGTGGCATATTAGGCACAACAGACACCTGTCACTTCGCATTTTCCAAAAAATCCTAGAATGCAGCAAAAATGATAGGTGATTGACAGCTAATCTTTAATACAATCTCTACAAATAGGCTGTGACAAGATCACACAAAAGGCTGTGATAAAATCACTTACAAACACCTGAAACAAAAATTCAGTTTAGGTCTGTCTCTTAGTGCACATATTCATACCCAAACCTAGATAATTTAATTACTGTTTATTTCACTCTCTTCTTAATTCTTCAAATACACAGCAATTTATCATCTCAAGGTATCAAACAGCATTTAGAACGGTACAACAAAGTGAGAGGGGAAATTCTTAAACACAAATGTATGCAGCTTCACGAAAGATCACAAAGGATACTACATTATAACAATCAATATAGTATTCAATGCTTTATTGCCTTCAATGAAACAAACTGTCTTTCATTCACATCTAAAAAAACTGAATGAATCATTAGTGAACTTACAACACTTCCTTCTTACCTGTACTATATTATGGCTTAATTAGGCTGTCCCAGTAGTACGAAGTATTATGAATTAACTGAATGGAATTACTAGTGAACTCATAACACTTCCTACTACTGGGACAGCCTAATTAAGGGATAACGTCACTGTTAGGATGACGAGGTGCTCCCCCACAAACAAACGCTTGCTACTAATGAAAATGAAGACTAACACTCCAACCAATAGATTGATTTGAAAAAAGAAAAAAAAAAAAATTTCAAGTCAAATAATTTGTCATTAAATATCTGCTACTATAGCATTAGGGATTCATGGAACATGGCCAAAGATGCTTGTTCTGCTAAATTAATAAGAATATTTTTATTACACTTTACCATCAGATTTAAGCTGTAACGTTCAAAACTTTTCAATATTATTTCACATTTTTCACTCAGTCAGATTATTTTACCTTTCTAACCAAATAAGTTAAATGGAAAAATCATCTCTCTGATAGTAAGCTTGAATAAAAGAATAAGATATCATGAACTGTAGACATCATAATCTTATTTCCTTTGTCATATGAAACTCATAAAAAACACAATTCATACTTTTATATCTATATCGGACAATTTAACGAAAAGATAAAATAATCCAGACTAATGAAAATGTGTTAACTACATTAACAATACTTTTGTAGCACACAACATTACCTCTTTTTCACTAAGCATCGAATTACACATAATGCATCGTGAAGAGAACGATCAGCTTCTTCCAAAACTAAATTATTTGATCCCCTTAAAAACAAGGTTACAGTCTTTCCAGGATTGGCAACACCGGTAACCTACAAAAGAAAAAATAAATATTATGAGCACCTACAACATTGCATTTTAGCATTTAACAGTTTTTCAACAAAAAATCATAAATGAGAAAACAGATCATTATTTTAAATTACATTGCAATTCACAGCAGTAGAGGCATAATGCAGTATGTGAATTCTCAGGTTTAAAGTGTGTTGGACAAATGAATGAAATATCATACAGATCTGAATGTACAAAATCCTAATATCTAAGCACAAGCCTTGCTTTTTGGAAGTATAAAGAAAAATAATGGGTTTGTAAAACAGATGGTGTTTTATTCGTCTGCTTGATAGATTGAATTCTATATAAATGATAATTAAGGAATCTAAATATTACTCTCTGAACAAAAATTAGCTAAAAAATATTTCTTCTAATTTAAAAGCAATAAATGATATATTTCCTTATGCTACACAGAAAACAGGAAAAAAGCATAATTTTCAGAATATATTAAAGGGGGAAAAAGTCTTAGATTCTAGTAAAAATAGCAGATATTCCTCTTGAAATCATATAAACAATGAATTACTATGAAAACTTAAATGAAACCTTTAGCTTGATGAAAACTGTTATTTTAAATAAATAAAGGCCCCTTTTTTTCTTTCTTTCTTTTTATATTTTATATTACGCCCAAAGGGGCTTTTTTTTAACGTTTTATGCGTTACCTTTATTTATTAAATATCATCTTCACACTTCAAACCATAAAATTCAATTCACAGCAATATCGCAAAAAAATTAAAAAGAGCATATCTTTAGAATTTCTGATACAGTCTCGTGTGCTGCAGATAAAATGTCCCCCCCCCTCTCGGTGCACAGCGTTCGTACACATTTCTGCACATGGAAATTAAGGACTTTTAAAGACTTTTAAGGAGAAAAAAATTAAGGACCCATCAACAAATGGAAACTGAATAAATTCAATTAAAGATTTAAAGATATAAACTACGGCTGAACTTCATTTTTGTAATACCATTCTAAGAATAAAATAAGTCCACAAATAGAATGCTTTATTATTAAACATAATTATAAAACAAATTTGAGAATAAAATCAACTTGAAAAATTTATCAGGTTAAATATTTTACCCTTATAATAATTGAGATATATTTGAAAGAAGATTAGTGACATTTAATTTACATTTTACTAACAGTTAGCTTTATGTTGATTTCTTCTTTTATGTCCAATTTTGTTATGCAGTTGCCCAGTTTAGAAGTTTAGTAAATAGCAGGTATATTTTTTGCCAAATGGTATAGGTTAAAATTAGAAGTAAAATCATAATCAGCATGATTTGTCACAGAAGCCTGGCTGTTGCCACTTTTGCTGGTTGCCTAGAGAGAGACTGCTGATCAGAACAAACCTGAAAGAGTGATGTAGGCAGAATTGGCAAATTTTGAAAGTTTGTTGTGCACTGCCTGTCTGACGCAGTAAGTGTCATAACGTCGTGTACAGTTCCTGGGGTTGTACCAGGGCTGTGGATTCGGAATCGGAGTCAGGCAGATTTTTGGGTAAAAGGAGTTGGAGCTGGAATCATTAGAAACACATCAACTCCAGTTTCTGTTGGATAGTTTCAATTTGAAACAAAATTAAAGTGAAAAAAATTAATGACAAACTGAGTTAATACTTTTACTTATGGATTATACACACTAATAATATTTAGTTATTTTCCATTTGATTGACATATTAATAAATAAATAGAAGGGAGGAGAATGGACATGATATTTGTTATTCATTAAACTAGCTTATTCATTAAACTAGCTCATAAATGGCATAATTGTAGCATAATTCACAGCAAGAAAAAGAAGCCCATGGCTCCAAAATGCATCAAATGCTACAAGTTGTGTTGGTACCCATGCTATAAATCTCACTGTTAAATTTAGGCAAGCAGCAACAGCAGCAAGGACTTCCAAAAGTGATGCCATTCTTAGAAGGCAAGCAGGAAAAGGAGCAATTACTGATAAAAAAGAACCATTTAATAACGAATTCACATTCCCAAAAGCGAAATGTTGTTTAAGAACTCTTCACTAGAAAAAAAATTAAATAATTTTGAAATCCTCATGTTTCACTTCTTGCTCAGAAACTTGAGTATCTCACTGTTTATATTAGAAATGGGAACAAATTATAATCCATGAACCTATTCATCATGTAAAAGATAACTATATTTGTCAATGAATTGCCAAAAATATTTGTACAAAACGCTAATTCACTTTAAAAATTGCAGTTGTAAAAGCAGACAGAAGTTTCAGATGATTAAAATTAAGAAACTCCTGCAGAATTTGGTCGAAATTAAGGACTTTTGAAGACCAAAAATCGATTAAAAAAAACCTAAGGCCTTTTAAGGACTCTTAAGGATTGTACAAACCCTGATACAGCGTGTCATTGCTAGCTTTGAAATCATTGAGTTTCTTAACCAAAAACTCATAAATGCTTTACAAAATATGAAACAAATAATAAAACATATTCCAAATTTGGGCTTCCAGATGCCCATATTTGGATGGAGACTTAGATTATTCAAAATTTGATGGCTCTAGGTACCGTTGTTTTAACACAATACGAGAAACTTACGTACATTTATGCAGATTCTTCATTATTTAATTTCTTTAAATATAATACAGGCCAATAATATTTGGTGGCAACAATTTGAAAAGTGATTCAGAATTTTAAAGTTCTCAATACAAAATGCCATAAGGAAATTAACAGCGCTTTGGGCTAAAAAAAAGAGCCCTTGAGATTAAAGAGCCACAGTATATTTGCTGTTCAAAAATGGGATGCATGAATTTAATGAAATTAAAAAGCAGATTCTCAACACTTTAAGGAAACAATGCTAGGCTGAGAATGTGCTAAATTAAACACAACTGCTGACAGAGAACTTAGAACTGGACACTAATTTTGATAGTGCAATGCCAAAGTCTTCCTAAAGAAACAAAAATTTTGGAAAATAGACATTTACTGGCTAACAGTAACTCAATGCTATGAAGAGAAAAGAAATATCTTAAAAATAAACCTTTTACATTGTCTTCATATTTACCTAAGACTGAAAATGCCTTGCAGTTTACTAATATCATTATCAACTAACCAATAATATAATCATCTCATTCAGACTTACAAAAAAATTTTGTAGCAAAATGACGACTTTAGACATTTAATACTACAACGAAATTACTGACGACCACAAAATAGTAGCATAGCTTTGCTCTTTTTAGGAGAATATCCTAGAAGTAACTGAATGATGTATATAATGAAGTGGATATATCAACTTTTTTATTATTTCACTTTTCAAAAGAAAGGACTTGGAAATACTGATATCCCTTTAGTTTATTTTTAAAAAAATTGTTTCAACATTGTTATATACAAATAATACAAAACATTGTTATATAAAAATAATTTTACCATATTTAATAATTATTTCATCATCTCTATTTTATTTAAGTATTTATTATTTTCTTCCATTTCAGATAAATACAGAAAAATTATATTCACAATCATTCTGAATCAATGCTGATGTACAAACAGAGAGCAAAGAAAAATAATATTCACAATTTCTGAGGAAAAATTAAAATCAAAATTTTACTTCTAAAATGCAACTCTGAATTTAAATCAAAATCATTCAGTTTTCCAGCATCTAAATTTAATACATTCTGAATAACGAACTACATTACAAAGCTGCT
>KK113712.1:1559851-1574132 GCA_000611955.2 Stegodyphus mimosarum
ACTTGTAACTCGATTTGAAGACTGAGACACTGCAGACATTTCAGATGTTCACCAGATAGGCATGATGCCCTTACTGAATGCAACAGCACTAGCAGAGGGTTGTAGAATGTCACTGGCACCATGTCTATCATTAAAGTAGTGAAAAGTTGCCAGATATAATTGGGTAACAGCAGAACAGCAGTAAACTGTAACATCAAGGTCTGGTGAACAGTACTGGTCAGGTCACATCTGCAAATTCTTTATTCAACTGAATCCAGCAAACATCACATTTCAACACAGAATATGCAATGATGACAGTCTAAATTCTACCACCACATGCATGACATAGTGGGCAGGAGATTGTGTGATGCAACACAGAGGCAGTTGTAAGGAAAATAAGTTCTGCATATCTACTTGGAACAGTACTTCATGATACTATGCAAACAGAAGATGCAGAAACTGGTTCTGAATAATAGCACAGCTCTCATTACTGTACGATCCTCCCGAGATATTATCTTAGATCTGTTACTATTCTCTCAGAAGTTATGAAAGCCTCATTAGATTCCCAGGAAGTACATAATACTGCCTACATATATCATCATTTCAACTCTCGAATTATACCATTAATAGGTACAAACAACCTGCTTTCTTGATAGTGGCATCATGATAATACAGAACTTGCTCATATGACTGCACCATGTTCAGATGTTATGATGATGGCAAAACTTTCATAGATTATAATTCAAAATTTTTCTGTAAAATTTATAAAAATTATTTTAAAAATAAATCATAAAAAATAAGTGAATTTTATTTGAATAAACCTAAATTTCGAAATATGAAAGGAAGAATCAAATAAGTTGAATAAAAAAGATATTAATAAATATATGCAGAATTTGATTTAACATTGAGGAGCTAAAATTTTGAAAGCTAATTTTTTTAAAAACTACTCATGCCATTTTTACAAAACTTATCAGTTTAGCATAGTTTGAGTCATAGAATTGAAACATGGAAAAAAATTGGCATGTCATTTCAGAAAAAGTCAAATTTTGTGTTAAAATACCTACATTGGAACAATGCTATACAGAAATCTAATACATATCCTAAGTCGTGCTTTTGAATATGAAAAACGCAAGTTGAATTTCATCAATCGTCCTCGTAGAACTGTTTTTTTGTGCGTTTCCATATATATGCCTTCCCCCTACTTAACTTTAGGTTTGAGTTTAAGCCCTTGCGAACCAGGGCGTGGATAACGAAGCACAGCCACAAGCTGTTAAGCTTAGTTAAAAAAAAAACACACACACACAAAAAAAGCATTTTAATATAATGACCTCAATTTTTGAAGTTATGAATTTAATACACTAATTCTTTTCTTAATATGAATTCATATAAAGAATATCACATTAATAAAAATAATTTTAACATGTGAAACATTAAAATTATAACTATACAGATAAAAACATATATTATACACATGAAAACAAAATTGAAATACATGTAAATGAAAATACCCAATAATTATCTGTAGGTAATGAATTTCAATTTAAAAATTCTGCTGTGTGTGAAATAATTCAAAACTAGTTTTGACACTCAGGACAAGGACAGCTTTTTTCAGTGAAATCCTGAGCGAGTAAGATGCATCACACTTTGGAAAAACTAATGTCTTTCCCCTTCTGTAATAATGTTGTAATGTTACTTTTTAATTAACCACGAATGACTCTTTTAAGTTTTAAAATAAATATAAAAAAGGACAACTGGTCTGAATTTTATCATCATGGAAAATCGGCCACGTTACACCTGCTATAGTCAGCCAGACGTATTTTCCCACATTCTTCTAATAAAAAAAGCATATAACATAAATGAAAACAATGAGCTGGATACACTTCTCCATATTCTAACAACCAAAAAAGCATAGGAAAAAAAAAATCCCAATGAAATAAAGAAAAACGCCAGTGTCCCTTTAGTTTAAAGGGCTGCGATTCCCAGTTTGTTTACACCAATAAATCTATGAAAACCAGAAGCGCAGAACAGAAACTGATGCTAATTCATTAAGTCAAAAGCTATATGACTTGAACAATGTGAAATCCCTTACCATTTAGCGACATCTACTGGAATTTTAAAATTAAAATAAATCATTCCATTTTAAATTCCGCATACACAATGCTGGGCTGAAGAGAATGATCAGATCCCTTCGCATAGAAACGACACTGGGCTGGTAAGAGTGGAATCATTGCATTGCACCTATGGGATGTTGGTCATGAACGGGTTAATGTACAAATGTATGTGAGAACAACTACAGATACTTGTCAAAGAAATTATGTTCTTAACCTTTAACATTTTAACAGAATGCTAGCCTATCAATTGGTTTTAAGAGAATCCAGAAGCAGAAATAAAAGATCAGAGGCCCAATTTAAAAATCTAATTCAATCATAAACTACAACAAATATAACGAGGCCTAGATCATGCGAATGAATATCTGTTGTATTATTACATTTTTAGGGGGGGAAGGGACTAAATGAGTTTGTATGTTTTTTTTAACCAATTGTGCACTTTTCAATTCATTTAAAGCATACACAATGCTAAATGGGACATACAAGAATTCCTGCACAGAGTGGCAGTTTACAAAACTACTTGTATAGAACAAGATGACGATGTACCTAATTCTGACCCATTGAGAAAAATACAAAGATTAGATCCTCCCTGAAACTGTCGAATTTTGCAAAACATAAATTTATAAATACAGTGACCAGTGGTTGAAGTGTAAATCCTAAAAGGCAGAGTTTGTGCAGTCCCCCCTACCAAAAAAGTAGTAGCAGTAGAACATGTTTTGCTATAAAGTTTGCAATGTTCCACTACACAAAGGCAACTGTTTTGAACAACATCATACTTTAAAAAATATTAAACCTCTTCTCATTTGAAGTATGTCAATATATGGATTACGGTTCATTATATAACTATTAAACTGAAAACCTTTGTAATATATAAAATACAACATAATTTAGCATTAATATAATGAAAATAAAAATTTTTTATTCAATCTAATTATCCTATAATAACAGAAGGTAGGCAACTGTATCTGAGCATAAGAACAGCGTAGATACTCCCACGTGACAGGCTAAACTGAAACAGAGCCGAACGGCTGGTTGTGTGAACTGCAAGAGGTCAGTAGAGTGTTAAGAATGCAATTAAGTCTTTAAAAATTAATAACAATAATTTTGCCAATAAATAAAAGGAATGGAACCAAAATATTATTTTAAATAAATAATTAGGAACAAACCTTAGAATTGATTTCTGGATAAGTAGAACATTACATCCAGCTTTCTTTACTTGTTTTACAATGTTTAAAAGATAAGCTCTTTCATCCCTTAGAACTCTGTCCATCTGAGTATAATCTGACACAACAATCCTATTGTCCATCTAAGAAAACAAATAGCAAGCTATTACAATCTTCCAAAATTCAGTAATTTTTAAATCACTCAAATTTATGCAGAATAAAATTCTCATATTCATATACCATTCATTATTTTTATTCTGCCCTATTTCATACTGCTGTTTACTTCCACAGCCTAGATATCATCAAACTAATTACAGATCCTTGAAGAAAATAGTAAATATTTTAAAGAACACACATTATACTAACTGGAAACAAATCTCGAACTGAATAAATGTAATATCTAATAAAGAAATAGAACTAAGTAAAAACACAAACCTTATAAATATTGCAATAAAACTGCTTATCCCAATTAAATTTCATAAATATTTTCAGACTCAGTTCAAATACTATAAAACACTGTCTAATACAAATTACAGAATTAAAAAAAATTGGAGTCGATTTAGAATGACTTAAGCTTAACAATTTTATTTATATAGATGAATTTTATTTATATAGTTTTAATTCTGTTATGAAATTTAAATAAAATAAATATGACAAAATCGGTTAAATTAATGTTTAAAACAAAAAATAATTACAGACTTTAAAAAATCCAGCAGCTTATAACAAACATAAAAAACCTATTATTCTATTACCTTAACTAAAAATTACTTTTCCTGGTTTAAAAACGGATCTGGATGATTAAAAGTTTCAAAAATTTATACAGTAATTCCCAGTTTAACTTATTAAAATTATCATATTATAGCATAACTTATTGAAAAATCTTTTTGAAAATTTTAGCTTATGGCAGACAAGGAAATTCAGCAATGCAAATATTAACTGCATATGTTAATAGTTTACGAAGCTAAAATTACATTTTAATTTTTCCTCTAGTACACATTAGGTTGTGTGTCCCTTTCTCAAATGAAATGCAACAAATACAATTAGTCTACCAATGTAATGTGGAAAGGCCTTGTAAACTAACAAACTAACTTGCAATTTTAAACTCAGCTGAATGTCAGATCACTACTTCAAATTAACCAAATTTCCAGCTAAAATGTTAACATTTAAAACAAATCATTGAATTTTTAATCCATAAATTTTCTTGTTAGGTAAACGTTCATAATAAAAGGGTCTTTTACAACCATTCCACAGTTTCTGTTGCAATATGCGAGACAAAGATAATTCGCTTACATTTTCCAGAGTTTTCACTGAGTTTACGTCACCAAAGAGGGCGAGACTCAGTAAACTGAAGACAGATAAATTATTTATTCATCAAATTAAGAAAGAGATAGGATCAAAATCTTATTGAAAATTTTAGCTTATGGCAGACAAGGAAATTCAGCAATGCAAATATTAACTGCATATGTTAATAGTTTTAAGGGAAGGAATTCAATCTCGAAATTTTAATTTACAACCTAGTATCTCAGAAAAAATTTTACTGTTAAAACTAATGAAAAATGTAGATGAGGACTGATGCATACTGAATCAAAAACACTGACCCATTAACATTAAATGTGGATGAACAGACGTCAAAATTTAAGAGAATGAAAATATCTACATATTACTAAAGTGGAGGGAAAAAAATTTTCTATTTCATGGTTCTTTCTGCTACTAATAGCATTTTCATACAGTTTGCATTTCCAAAAGAAAAAAATTTTAAATACCATGCTGTTAATTTTTGATGGCTTAAAGCACTATTAATGCTGTTAGCTCATTGAAACTGATTTCAAATTCTTCAATTTCACCTTTTCAAAAAATAACAGGATCCAAAAGATAATAAATAATACATAAATACAATCAGGTTAACTAACAAATCAATCATCTTCAAGAGAGGCATTTTGAAAATTTGGAAGATGATGGATACGAAAACATTTATTTGACAAACTATCGATCAAACGTGTAAAGCTATTCATTCTAATAAACCCTACAGCTTTGGAGATGCTGAATACATTAGGAGCTGGTTCTGACTCTGCAATCAGTTTTATGTAAAATTCATGTAACTACTAAAAGTAAAATTAAAGGAATGAAAAAAAAAAGTCAAAATTTCAATTCAATTCTCAATTAAAACTTAATTTTACAACTCAGGAATTTTTATTTTGCATGTAAACATTCTGAGATACCTGAAAAATACTACATTTGTGAACATAAGTTCAACAGCCCTAAAAATCAAGGTTATTTCAGTTGCATTATATGGACCAATTCATAAAAAAGGGCATAAAATAAAATGTTGATTTATAGTACGCAATGTTGCTCAATGTCAGTAAAAAAGAAATTTAAAACTTTAAATAGACAGGAATTAAAATTTTCACCAAAATTTATATGCCTAAATATAATATGTATCAAAAAAATCAAATTATTAAAATTCTGTTGGCTAAAAATTTATATCTTGTAATTTTTCTTAAAAACAAATAAAAGTATTATTTAGAACTTTAAACAAAAATCAATTTTTACATTAAATTATATTAAATATCTTGGAATGCTGAGTTATTCTATTTTACAATGATTAATATAAAATATACATTAGCACTTTCCCATTGCACACCCATAGGGAAAAAAAAAATTACAATACTCCAACTGCAGATGCTGCATTTTATTTTGTAAATAAACTCAGTTGCTGTGTGTTGTTCCAGATCTTCATTGAGCATGAATTTATTAAGAATTTAGTGAACATGCAACTAACTCATCTTTAATTCTCTGAATAACGAATAGTTTTCTGAATTTCATGCACTCTGCAAATATGTCCTACAGCAAGAATTTAAAATTTCTTTACTTTTATATGCTGCTTACCTTACATTTGCTACAGGATTCCTATACCCAATAATAATAAACACTTTTTCAGGAATTTGAAATTTTGGCCAGTTTTAGAAGTAATATGCTTGCTTACCTATAGATTTTAAAAGCTTTAATTTAATATGGATTGTTAAACTGGAACACTGAGCTGCTGGTAATAAAAGCATTGTTATAAATTTTGAATAGAGTCCATGAAATAGAAGAAGAAAAAACTTCAGAAGGATTCTCACTGCCTTTCATTGCAAAGAATTATTGAAATGATGCTGTCTTGGATTTAGAACGATTAGTTTCAATGAAACTGTAAGAATGGTGAGGGAAAACAGGAATGAGATAAACACAAAACAAAAATTTAACACTGTTCAGCTTACAGAAACTTGTCATATTTGTGTACGGGGTATGTACAGCAAAAATAGATATTGGATTCAGCTCAGCAAATGACAAAGATGGTACATCTACTTATTTACACATTCTAAGATATTCGAACAATTGAAAATCATTTAAACTAAATTCAGGATAAATATGTAGGAAACCATCAGAGTACTCAGATGTAAATTTGCTTTTTTGTTTATACTTAATTTGTCTTCATAGGGAAAAAAAATCTACTTCTCCGAAAAAAATCTGCATTACACTCTATTCTTGCAGTCATGTAACAATGTATAATTTAAGCCAATCAATCGGTAGTAATAATAAATAAATGAGTATCAATAAAAAGAGGAAAATTATGAAGTTAATGGAAAACTGATCAAACTTTTTTTCAGCTTCTTTTCATTACTTGCATTCCACAAAAGTCATCAACTCATTGGCAACATTGTAGACTAGCAGAAACCATTCTGCTTGTCCATTTTCATACCTCATGAGTACTATTTTGTTCATAAATATTAAGAGAAGTATTTTATGAGAAACAAGAAATTTGCAAGGTGTCTATATGATCAATATTTATATTTTTATAGCGAATGGATTGAAAATGACAGTCAAAGTGTATAAATAAACAAGTACCCAAACACATATGAGTTACGTGCATTGATGAGATGGCTACTGTCACATGTGTATCAAAAATACATAAAAAATTCAGCAATTCTGTCAAATTTTGAAACCAGCTATGTGGATAATTAAAAAGCATCATATTTTCTTATGTCAAGATTCCTACTAATGTGCAAGTTGACCATAATTTCAAACCAAATTTAACTGTTCTTTATATCAATGAAATATCGTTCAATAACATATTCACTAAAATCAAAGTAATGCTTATTCTTAAATAATGTTAATAATATTAAATATAAAAATTAATAATAAGAAATTGTACATATGTATTACATTAGTTTTGGGTGGTGATACACAGAACTGTATCAAGCCTATTTTAGCTTTCTCAACTTTGTTGACTCCACCAAGCCCTGCACTCTTTTGCCGGAAAAGCAGCCCATCTATCAATTCAATGTCATCCACTGTCCCACTGAAGAAAGAAAAAAAAAGTTACCTTATTGCTTATGCTAGTTTACATAAATATATTTCATAGACAATTCAAAATCAATTCATATTTCTTATACTGCATAACTCTGAAATGTGTGCATAAAATACATAAGTTTTCCACGTTTCATACATGTTTCTGCATATTACGTACTTTTAAAGACCATTAATGGAAGAAATTACGGACGTATCAGCAAAGGGAACAGAATACACTAAAGCAATTACCTATATCCAACTTCACTTTTGTAATATCATTCTAAGAATAAAATAAATCTGTAAGTAGGATAGGTTATTATTAATCTAATACTTAACTATTAAATAAACTCAAGAATAAAATGAACTTTGTAAAATTTATCAGGTAATTAGCATTAAATTACAAAATTCCTCCAAAATTTTCACTTATATTATTTATATTTTACACTTATAATTGTCCAACATACTTTACAGATTAGTGACATTTAAGTTTTATCAACAATAAGTTTTATGTTGATTTTTTCCTTTTATGCATCATTTTTTCGCATACTTGCTCAATCCAGAAGTTAATGCAAATGTTATGGTCAAGCGACATATGTTAAAATGGGAAATAAAATCATATGTAGTATGATTCACAACTGAAGCTTAGCTGCTGCCTACTAAGAGAGAGACATGGTGCCACAGCTCCTGCGCCAAGAGAGAGACAATCCAGTTAGTGTTATAGCTTTGTATAGAACTGGAGTTGTAGCCATTTCATCTATGGCACTTTTAGTAAGGTTATAAAAACTTATTATTTCTGTTTTCATGGCTTCTCCACTCTCAAGATCAATTGCATTGTAGACAGGAGAAGCACATTTCTATTTTTTGGGGAGTGTATAAGAAACAGTAGTTACTTCTTTCTGAAACCTAAAAAGGAAGGAGTAAACTTGTCTTTTACTTGCGTTCAATAATATTGGAGGAATTTCTTTTTTATTTTTCCTCAAAGTTTCAACAACTGTTATTTTTTTTCCAAAAGTTCTTGAGAAAGTGGATAAGATGTATACCAGTTGCCGAGTGTTAAATTGCTTCCTGAGTTGTAAAGAGGTTCCATTAGTCTTTTTACCACACTAGTAGGAGAGTTAGCCCCTTGAAACGGACGTTTTAGCTGTTGGCCAGCGTAAATTTCTAATTTCCAAGTGTAGAAAACTCTGGAATCGACCAGCGCAAAAATGCGACGTTTTTTGAAATGCATGTGTTTTCAGGGAGTTTCAAAATTATATTTTTAACAGATATTCATTCTAACATTGCCACGGAATTTCATTTTATTCCATTTGGTTATATTATCCTTTCCTATAAAATAGTCACTTTCATTTGAATCAGAAAGCTCGCTCTCTCAGATTCTATTTCAGTCAAAGGTAAATTTCTTTATCATCCGCCTCTTCACTATCGGAAAACTCATTACCTTCCTCAAGACTTTCTTCCCCCAAAGAAATAGTATCAAGTAAATTTCTTAAATGTTGCATTTTTTCACTATAACTTCGAAAATGCGCCATAATGAGAGAACGATTTCAATGCGTTTACTAGTACTCAGAATTGTAACAGAAATGTTTGCACTGGGTGTGACATAACCTGGAGTAGCGATTTTAAGATATATATTTTCAGAGCTCTTCCCCTATTCTTCCCTTTCAAGGTTATGACCTTGGGGGCAGATACAAGAAGAATCATCCATTTAAAAAAAAACGTTGGAGAGAAACAGCAAAAAAATAGAGGGGTTTCGTATGACAAACCCAGCGCAATCAAACCTCAGTTCATATAAAGTTCCAATCAGTTGAAGCTCCGTAGGTGGTAAGTTGCTTTTAATATTTTAACCATCATTAGCTGCAAGCAGTAAAGTTTTATGTTAGGTTTTACACTTTTGTGTTGTATCTTACATCCACAGGAAGGCTTGTGGAAAGACAATAGCTCAACACATGAGATAACTTCCAAAGGTGAGCAATCAGTTACAAACACTTACATAGTTAGATACCCTGAGTCATTACAGATTTATACGGTCATTATAATTTTTTTATTTCTAAAAAATATCTGTTAAAAAAGCACTTTCAAATCATAATCTACTAAAAAATATCTGTTAAAAAGCAATATTCAAATCATAACCTATGAACATTTAGTGGCTTAGAATACATATAATTATGCACTTAATTTATGATATTGATTCTAAAATGATATTAGAATAATTACATAAAAAGGCTACAAAACATATCTATGTCTCATAGCAACACCACACAACAAAATATTTATGCATCTTTTTATTAGAAAACTTTCAAGATATTTTAGCTAATTTATACCAATTTTCTTCTCTTTTTTGTTTCACTAAATGTTCCCCCTAATCTCTGCTTCATCCCCTAAATTGTTAATGTTTTAACAGTATACCTTTGAAGAACGATTTTCTTTCTCTTTATGCAATCAATTTCTTTCTCAAAAAGTTTCCTCTGTGTGTTAGAATTTCAAATTTAATGGAAGATTTCCGTTATTCTGAAGAACTACATGCATCTAGAGAATACACAGAAAACGCTAATTTTATATCTTTAATAATACAAGTACTGAGAATAAAAATGAAATAATACAAGGTCTGGGCCAGCACCACAATGGCAGAATTTGTAGAATTTAGTGAAGCAATCAGCAACAAAATTTAGGGATAGCAAAATTTTTAGAATAGAACAGAAACTAGGCAGTAGAATTCAGAACCCACAGAGATTGCACCAAATGGCAAAATGCCCAGTATATGATGCAGTGAGACACATAATATGGATCTTTTAAATTATTAGCTTTCAATTTCTTCATTAACAGAAAACTGCTTTCTACAGATGTGTGTCCAGGTGATAAGACTAGTTTTAGTCCACAGTTAGTTTAGTTTTAGACTAGAACGGGTGAAACTAGTTTTGCAATTTTTCATGCTTGTGTGTAGTGAAAAGATGAGAAAATAAAGGATGATAATAAATAATAAATGAAGAATCAGGTAAAGGTGAGAAGACAAACATGTTAAGAGGAAGAATTCTAGGATTAAAAGCAGAAATTTGTTTTCACTGTTCTTCCAAAAGTTTTCCATCAAACAAGAAATTCATCACAAATTTCTTATACTGCATATTCATTATCTGTTAACCCCTTCGCAAAGGCATGTTGCTGAACTAAAATGCATGTTGCCTCTGCAGACGGGTGTGTCACATATGCATCAGTCCCAAATGTCCCTAGTAGCCAGCTGATGCACTGGTGCATCGCTGCTTGCATTGATCTTCCGGTATTCCATATATGCATTCTCAAACATGCACGTTCTTTAGAATTTTTTAAAATTGCTATACATTGAATATATACATTGTTGACCTTGTGCCCATGAAGTACTTTTTGATTCTCGTGATTCATTTAGATGTACAAGCAGATGATGTAAAGTAAACAAAACCCAGCTGATGCGCAGTTGGCTTCACATGATACAAACATTGAACGGTTTCCGATGCTTCAATTCCCCCCCTTGCCCTATAGAAAGATTGGGAGTGGAGCTGTGGTTTTAGGAACTCAGGTTTGTATTCAGATTTTGATATCAAAATTTTCTGACAGACTGAACTGGAAGCTTGTTTTGCTTTCATCTCCCAATCCAGCAGAACAGTTCCTACTCCGTAATGAACGCGATCTGTTAAGTAACTGAAGCCTTATGAATTTACGAGAATTGCAAAAGTAAATTTAATTCAAAGTTATGAAAATGAAACTGATTTTTTCCCCATTTGTTCGATAATGTAATATACATAATTATTCTACATTTTATACGTATGTTTAGACAGATATTTTTGTAAGTTCTTTTACAACATTTGATCAAGATGAGTCAAATATTATACTTTGCATTTAGATTTTAATTAAATTTTTATCAGAATCTCTTGATATTCTGTATTTATGATTATAGTAGTGTTAGATAACATTACAGAAAAAATCAAAACAAACGTGAAATATTCTGGCTTGGGAGATCGTACTAGTGCAACAACACACCATCTCCAAGGTGAGTTGCGCTAAGCAGCATGCTGTCTTGCAAGAAGATTAACTGCCAGTGCATATATGATACAACCATCCAGTAGGGGTTAATACCATGAAAACATCTTTTATTTGGTCACAATTTTCTGAAATCGCAGGTATATAAATCTTGCTTTCAAATCCTGCTAAATCTTTTGAGGTGCAAGGTCTAAAAATCATCCCTTATAAATTCAGTAAGAGCAAAATGCCAGAATTTTTTTTAATACAAAATTTTGAAAAGAAAAGCTTATAATGAATTTTTAAGAGAAAACTAATACACATTTGAATATTCTGAAACAACCTGGAAAAAAACTATAATGAAAAACATGTAAAAGAAAAAATTAAAATTTTTAAATAACTAAAGTAGCTTTTTTTGCTTTTGTAAGGAAAGCTTTGGAAACTATGTTTCATAGCATTTATTACCTTAATTTTCATAATCAAAATATTCCTAATTCGCAAAATTAGAAAGTAATGTCATTTTAAAATAAGAACTTTTAATAAAATACACTCACGTTTGTGAAAATTGCAACACCATGAAGGACTTATGCGAGTGAGCTGAAATTTTCAGGAAATGCAAAGTAGCGCATGATATGCAAATGATTAGAATTGCAAATCCGTAGCGCATGCGTATGCTGAGCAGCGCCCTCTGAACGGCTGATGGATCCGAATAAATAGACGGCTGTAGCGAGGCGTGTATGGTTATCGGTGGTTATCTGCTAGTGGTAAACGTTAACTCAATCTGTACTTATGCCTCGTCGACGAAAGAGAGCGAGATTTGAACAACTTACAGAGTTTGAACGAGGGAGAATCATCGGCCTTCGTGAAGCTGGATTGTCGTATCGTGCAGTAGCCTCTCGTGTGCAGCGTAACAGCAGCACAGTGATGCGCGTTTGGAAGCAGTGGACGGACGAGTGTCGGACAACTCGGAAATCCGGGAGTGGACCCCGAAATGTGACGTCAGCTCGCGATGATAGACACCTGGTCCGCATGGCGCGGACGGACCGTACAGCTTCCTCTAGACAATTGGCAGCACTGTGGTCAATAGCTACAGGTGTTTCATTGTGTGCTTCATCAATTCGTAGACGTCTGCTGCAGTGTGGACTGCGCGCACGGACTCCTTTATACAGGATCCCCCTAACGCACGACCATCGCCGCCTGCGGCTACAATGGGCCAATCAGCATAGAGACTGGCGTGCTGATTGGCAGCATGTCGTGTTTTCTGACGAATCCCGCTTTAATTTGTGGTACCATGATGGCCGCATTCGTGTCAGACGCTATGCCGGTGAACGCCACCTTCCGGAGTGCATTATCGAACGCCACAGTGGACGAACACCCGGAGTTATGGTCTGGGGCGCCATAGCATATCATAGACGATCTCAATTGCTACGAATTGTGGGCAATCTGAACAGCAACCGGTATATCCGTGAAGTTCTACAGCCCGAAGCTGTTCCCTTCCTTCAAAGCTTGCCAGGCGCTGTATTTCAACAGGACAATGCTCGCCCTCATACTGCTCGGATTGTTAAATCCTTCTTTGCAGCGCAGCAGGTACAGCTTCTTCCTTGGCCTGCGTGTTCCCCGGATATGTCGCCAATTGAACATGTGTGGGATGTCATTGGTCGGCGTCTTGCTCGTGATCCTCGTCCTGTTGCGTCTGCAGACGAACTTTGGGTACGCGTACAAACGATATGGAATGCTCTTCCTCAGTCAGACATTCAAACTTTGTTTGACTCCATGCCACGTCGTGTAGCAGCACTTATTGCGGCGCGTGGTGGCCGCACAAAATACTGATTCTGATCTCTTGTTCCTGTTTGTTTGCTTTGAACATTTAATCATTTATTTGTACCACTACCACTCAACTGTGTATTAAATTGCATTCAATTATGACGATTCCCTTGGTGTTGCAATTTTCACAAACGTGAGTGTATTATTATTTTGATGACATGCATGAATTTTATTATGTTTGTAAAGAAAAATAAAAAAAATCCCAGTTATACAGCTAAACTATTTAAACTAGCTATAAACTCACTTGAAATTGCCAAATTTATAGCCTAATTTATTATAAAAGGAATCATATCTCAAAAAAGGGAAAGGATGTTTTTGATGTAATGTTTTATAAAAGCTTCATTCTCAGAAAAGACACAATTTCGAAATCTTATTTTTTCAATACAGGCAGAGCTTTATGTCCAATTAAGTAGGAAAGAACTCAAATGGAATACATATTTGTCAGGGAATCAAAAAATACTCCTCCAGAATGTCAGTTCACACTCAAAATGACAGTCGTACAAAACAAATAGAAACATCAGATGAGTAAAATTATGGATGTTTTGCCAATTTCAGCTGAAATAAAGAAAGTTTAAAAACCAAAAATCATTTCCAGAAAACTAAGACCTTTTAAATACTTTAAATGATTGTACAAACCCTGTTTACACAGCTGCCAATCTGGAAATTTGAAAAACCGAAGGATTTTATGTGCAAAAAACTGGAGAAGCCATGAGCTTTTTAAGCTGCATTGCAAAAGAATTCCAAACTTACTGAAATTCACAATTCAGGTTATTGAACTATAATAATATATTTCTGTTTGTAAAATGTATTAATATTTAATTAGATACTCTAAATTTTATGCTTTTGATTAATTTCAATTTTTAATGTTCTTACACCTTTGTACTGAAAAAG
>KK113712.1:1574180-1591712 GCA_000611955.2 Stegodyphus mimosarum
CAATCAAAGCACTTTTAAAATGATAAACATAAAATTAATAATTAATGTACATAGCATTTGTATGGATAAACATTTTAACATACTCAATATTGAAGTAAAACCAAATTAAATACAAATATTAGCTGAATAAACATTACTTTGGTTCTTCATGCAAAGTTCTACAGAAGTCAAGATTGGATTAAGATAATTCAGATCAAATGAAATTTTAATAAGAAAAATATAAAATGTGATGGAAAATAGTATAATTCATATGAGATAAAACTTAATACGGCAAATTTTTTCAAAATTCCACACGAGTATTTGATTTGTCCAATTTAAGTTTCATTAAATCAATAAATTTAACACTTTGCTTAGAAGCTTTCTTTAGTAAAAGCCGGGCACGCTAAAAAATAAACCCAGAGACTTGATGACCCAATGGGAGATGTACTGAAAACCTGATAGAGCTCGCAGCTATACTTTTATATTAATAACTGTGCAATTTAATATGTTGCTAATAATTAACACTGAAAAATTTAATTTCTATACAGCACACACAAGAATATTTTTTAAAATGTCACTAGTTTTTATAGTTCATAACAAAGATTGCTTATTTGCAAAGTTATTTTATAATTTATTAAAATTTCAACAAATATTCAGCAATAGGCAACAGTATTTCTGAATCATACAAAGTAATTTTATAAAAATGAAAATATCAAACATACCCTAACTGTTTCATAATTTTAATGTCTTTTAAGTTAACATTGGTATCCTTGGTAGGATCAATAACTTTCATAACAGCATCAACTGCAAGAGGAGCTAGAAGCATAGAATGCTGGGATACAATCTGCAGGAAGAATTTTCAATTAACTTAGTCATTTTGCAACAAAACTTACTTTACAGTAATACACAGGATATATTAATGATAAATACAAAAATTTTACATAAAAGAAAAAGAATATTAACATTCAGACAGCAAGTATTATGTGTATTTAAAACTCAATTTTAATTCTAACCTGTATTTTAAGAGTGTTTAATGAAATTCAGAATAAACGAGAAAAGCAGAAATTTAAAAAGATATTCATTACAAACGAATGCAGTTATTTTCAAATTTTGAGATGTTATTATCATAGACAGACTTTCTGCTTAGGTTTTTGCTTTCAGAATTATATCACATTAACATGCTTTTAGGTGTAATATGGAAACTACAATGGTAACATTATCATGCATTGTCTTCTAGAAAACAACTTAAAGTTACTAAATCAGATGGCACAGAACTGACACAGAGGCATTGCTCGACATGTATATCCAGAATTTTCCGATGAGTATTTCCCTTGTTAGACGAACTCCTTTGGTCATCATTACAGGCATACTTACAGCATGGCAGTACATCAACAACATTCTGAGACCTGTTTTGCTACAGTTCCTTTTGCAGTACCCTGGCCTTATTTTTCAGGAAGATAATACCAGACCACATACAGCATGTGTTGCTACGAATTGTCTTACAGCTTGTCAAATCAGCCAGCCAAATCGCCAGATGTCTCTCCCATCGAATATGTCAGGGATGGGAAGGCAACTGCATCTAACAGGGAATGATGATGACCTAGCCTGACAATTGGAGCACATTTGGCAAGAAATACCGCAGACCATTCGGGAGCTTTATCAGTCTATACCACAGTGTGTGGCAGCTTGCATCCAAGCTGGAGGTGGGTCAACACCTTATTAAGCTCATTACTTTGTAACTCTGAAATAAATCATTCAGTTGTTCTGGATTTTTTATTATTTTCTATTCTATACATAATCTTGATATCTACCAATTTTTGTTCTCTATCAGACAACTCTTTCTTGGTGTGTTGTTATAGAGTGTAACTACATGCTAGAGGAATATAAAGAAGCAATGGATTGTGATGTATTTTCTGTGATGCCAGTAATTTTCAAGAGGCAGAAGTGTGTATGATTACTGCAGCATATTGTGATGGAACACTCTAGCTTCACACTTGCTCTTCACTCTTTTAATTCTTTTGTCATTTGTAGACTATTTATTAATTAATGTATTAATTGTATAACATATATCAAAAATTCATCTCTTATTTTCAAATGATGATGATAATTAGAATAACAGAACTATAATAATAAGACCAGGCAGACTAAAATTTGTACACTAAATAACTCGAAAATTTCATGCTTTAATGGACTACAATTAGAGAGCTTACCAGTTCATAACTATGATTATAAGGTGAGAAATTACAACCAAATTTTAGATGCTATACAGTAGCTCTATAGTTTCATTTATAGTTACAATCATACAACATACACAGTCCAGTCACATTAATGTGACCATCTGTCAAAAGCCAGAATAACCACCTTTCGCAGAGCGGACTGCTGCGAGACGTGCAGGAAGAGAGTCACATAGGTCCCTGAAGGTGTTCTCTGGGATGTTGAGCCATGCCGACTCTAATGCCGTGGCCAGCTGCGCTAGATTACGCGGTTGAGGATCCATGGCGCGAACAACTCGATCGAGATGGTCCCACAGATGCTCGATTGGGTTTAAGTCAGGTGAGTTTGCTGGCCAGGGGAGGACGGTAAACTCATCCTGGTGCTCTTCGAACCACGCACGTACACTGGCAGCTGTATGGCACCTCGCATTGTCCTGCTGGAAGATGCCATCATCCTGAGGAAAAACAATGCGCATGTAGGGGTGAACATGGTCCGCAAGGACAGATGCGTACTTGTATTGATCCATTGTGCCTTCCACAATGATCAGTGAACCTAGAGAATGCCAGGAAAACATTCCCCAGACCATAATGCTCCCGCCTCCAGCTTGGACCGTTCCGGCAATGGTTGCAGGGTGGTTCCTTTCAGAGGTTTCACGCCTTATACGCCAACGTCCATCTGTCCGATGGAGCATAAAACGCGATTCATCCGAAAACGCAACCTGTCGCCACTCAGTGGACGTCCAGCTGCTGTACTGGCGTGCAAATTCTAGCCTTCGCCGTCGATGAACAGCAGTCAGCATAGGTGCACGAACCAGGCGTCTGCTTCGGAGGCCCAGACGCAGCAATGTTCGCTGAATAGTACTTTGGGAGACACTTTTGGTAGCCCCTTGGTTCATTTTGGTGGTCAGTTGCTCAACGGTAGCCCGTCTATCTGCCCGAACGCATCTCCGCAACCGTCGTTCGCCTCTGTCATCTATGGCCCGTGGTGCACCACATTTGCCACGTCGCTGATTTTGGACAGTCCCATTTTGCCATGCACGGTACACTTTTACCACGGCGGCACGCGAACACTTCACAAACTCAGCCGTTTCGGAAATGCTTCCACCCTTGGCCCGAAAGCCAATGATCATGCCCTTTTGGAAGTCGGATAAATCGCTTCGTTTCTGCATTACGCCAACGATTGAAATGTTTTCCGAAGCCCTCACACACCCTTTATATACGCTCAACTGCACTGTGCTGCCACCTGCCTTCTGTGATTGGTTATTTAACTCTGACATGGAAAGTACGTGGTGGTCACATTAATGTGACTGGACTGTGTAAAAGCTACATGCTATGCTAATAATTAGATAAAATGCAATGGAATTTAATAAGATCATTTTATTACGAATTAGGATGAGGAATCTATTATTAACTATAAAAAACAAGATCAATTCCTGTGGCTCTTCTACTAAAAATACAATTACTATGTTGAATACATGCAAATATTAATAACCTTTGAGCTCAATGCTGTAGTAGCACTTTTCAGTAGACTTTCTCTGTCATTTAATTCAACAGGGATAGCCATTTCATTTAAAATTTCAACAGCCTTTTCAGCAGCATGTTGAAAAGATTCTGATATTGTTGTAGGATGAATTCCTGCATTAAAAAAAAACAGACTTTAATTAGAGCTATATGCAAGTGGGGAATGTAATAATAAATGCAATTTAAAATATACAGACATGGAAAAATTAATAAATTTCATACCAAGTAACATACACTTCAGTTCTTATACAAGCCAGATAAAAGTGATAATACATAAGTATGCATGCAAAATACTTCTAGTAAATATTAAAACCCATTTATTCAGTAGAAAAGGAAATAAGTTATGTTTTTAAACTGAATTTTTAACAAAATATTTATTTTAAAATTTTTAGTTACATTTGAAATAACACAGCTCAGAGTTATCAGCTAAAAGAGAAGGATATCTTTGTGGAGGACTTTCTAAGGGAAACTGGCTCATATTCATGCTACTGACAGGGAAATTATGAAAATTAATTATGCAACCAACTTGTTCACCAGGGCTGGAATCCCAGTCGAATACAGTATTTACACTTTTAACCACATGGCTAGAATATTGAGGACCCCCTTTTTTCTAATTTACAAAAACCCAAAAAGGAAGTAAAGACAACCACAAAAACTGAAAAAGAATAGAAGAAATATTTTTCAGATATAGTAAAGCAAAACTGGCATTTTTAAACAAAATAGAATAACATCAAAAAGTTTTCAAATACTTAATTTCAAATCAAGATACTCATGCATAAACTCCAAAGGCATCCTAAGAAAAGATAAAAACTAACTGTCTTCTTATATATTTCACTGAGGGTTGCCACTCAAACAGGAGAACGAAACTGCCCGATTTTAAGAATATTCCAGTCTAGCTGCGCAATGCATATTGGCTGTACTAAGGGTAAATTAATTATGGTACCAATCAAAAGCACAATTAGCTATAATTAAAAAAAAACTCACTTTTGAAGCCCCAAAGCATTACTATTATAAGTATAATAGGAGTTGCTCTCCTCAGTAAGTTTCAAATTATAAATTTGTCTGCCAAACTAAGAAAACTGGCTATACAATATTTACATATTAAACCAACATTCTCTTCAGCAATCAATTGTATCACAAAATTAGTTAAGTCCAAATAAATTTCACTTTTAATTAGTGAAAAGAGCATATAATACCAAAAGTGACTATGAGTGCATCTGAAATATCTGCAGTCACTGGCACTGAAATACATTTATAATAAAATGCTGGCACAAATATAGATAAAGGAATATTAAAAATTAATTTTACATGCATAAAAATATACATTTATAAAAGAAATTAAATACTGACAATTCATTCCATCTAAGTAATATACAAAATCAGAAATGAAATTGATTTTTCAATGCTAAGCATAAACTTTTAAATGCATAAAACTGATCTTCAGTGTGGCCCAGATAAAAAAAAAACAGGCTTGAATGCCTCATAAATTGTTTTTAGCATTAGATAAGTAATTATACACAGCTAAATGAAAGATCTGATACTCACTGATGACTGCATTATCATATCATAACACTATTCAGCTGAAGTGTTTAGTTTTTTTTTTTTCCGATATGAGATCCACAGTGCACTCAATGAAGCAAAAAGTCACTAAAAATCTTTAAATATCTTTTTTTTTTTTTCCAAATGCTTTTCAAAACCTTTGATAGCTGACATTCAAATTTATAATCAAAACAGATTTCATTAGTGCAGCCAGATGACAAGCACGTTTCAGAAATAAATCACACACAGATGACCAAAAAGTGCTTATTTAACACAAGACTTAAAAAATTATCATGATTCAGAATTTGCAGCAGCTTGCATTCCAAAGTACTGAAATAATGCATTTAACTTCCAAGTGCACAAATTGTTGACATAAAGAATAAAGGTATATTGGATAATTAATGATTGCAATTTTTCATAATGATGTATGCTTAGAAAATGTCAAAGTTTTTATAAGGTAGGCAAAAATACTGGATTATTATATAAATTTTCCCAACTACAAATTATATTTTTAGTTATTACCATAGTATTGACTGACTGCAATTCACAGAAATTAATATGCACAAACAATTTTTTATTATTATTTACACATACAAATTAAGATATGCACATATAAAAAAAATATAACTCCCACTGTAACATACATTAGTGCTTCTAATAAACAAAACACACAAAATTTTAAAATAATTGTTTCAGTTACCTTTATCAAGGAGTTTTGAAGCTGCATCTAACAGACTGCCAGCAATTACAACCACAGATGTTGTTCCATCACCAGCTTCTATATCTTGGGCTTTTGATAAATCTACCAACTGAACAATTTATTAAAAATTTTAAAAAATAAATAAATAAAACAATTTTCCTTTTAATGAAAAAAAACCTTTTTGATAAAATAAGCATAAATAAAAACAGAACAAATAATAGTCAATATATATATATAACACCAATATAAAATACACAACAGCTTACCATTCTTGCAGCTGGATGCAAAACTTGCATTTGCTTCAGTATAGTGGCTCCATCATTAGTGATAGTGACATCACCATTGCCAGCCTGGATCTTAAAGAAAGAAAGTAGATAGTTTTAAATTATTAATATTAGATTTTCTTCCTTTAAAATATTAAATTCTGGATTAGTTTTAATCTTAAACATTTGCAGTACATATTCAAGAAAATACTTGCCATAAACTTTAGCATGGATACCTAGAGAAATACCAATTTAATTTACTTACACATGCTACATATTCTGCACAGGTAATTTTACTTTTTTGTGTTTAATTTTTTAATAAAAATCCAAACAAGAATTTAAAAAAAATTCTTTTGCTGCCATGTAAAGAAATGGTTTCATTAAGTAAGAATTAAATGCATTATAAACTATGTTATAAACTTAAAAATTAGTTAAACTTACCATCTTGTCCATTCCTCTGGGACCCAAACTTGTACGAATAGCATCACAGACAGCTAAAAAACATTAATTCAATTGAAAATCCAAAACCATACAATTAACACAGCACAAATCAAGTCTAAAGTTTAAGACCTTAGACTTAATTTTAGCTAAAAGAAAAATCAATTACTTAACACACACACATATATATATATATATGTATTATATAACAGCATCAGGCAGAAAAACAAAGATATTAGATAGAAAACTAATTATTTTTATATATAATTATCTTAGTAAACTGAACTTAATTACAAAAAAAAACCCGAAAGGTTTCAGATTTTAAATTACGTCCAAAGGGACATTTTTTAAACATTTTGGGTGTCATCTTTATTTATTAAATGTCATGTTCTTCACACTTAAACCATAAATTTCAGTCAAGAGCAATATCACAAAATAATTTTAAATTGAGCATACCTTTAGAATTTCCGACAGACAGTCTCATGTGCTGGAAAATGGTTTTTCTGTACAACACTGCCATTGCTCACTTTGAAATCCTTGAGTTTGTTAACCAAAAGTTTGTTAAAGTGTTACAAAAAATGAAATTGATAATAAAACAAATTCCAAATTTGGGTTTCCTGACGTATATATTCGCAGTAGGATTACGTCATTCAAAATTTGATGGCTCTAGGTACTAATGTTTTATCACAATGCGAGAAACATACATACATTTATGCAGATTCTTCATTATTTAATCTCTTCAAATATAATACCAAGCAATAATATTTGGTGGCAACAATTTGAAAAGTGAAACGGACATTCAGAGTGATTCGAAGCAAAATCACAAAACGAAAACATTAGTTTTTCAGGGACAAAGCACTCTTTGGACTAATTATGTTTTCTAAGATAATTTTTCCTTCCCTTTTAACAAAAGTACTATCGCTGTATCTTTCAACGGGAAGGAAAAACAATAACTTACTTTGAAATTATCTTTCAACAGAGTTCCTTATAGTCAATAATTTTTTACTCCTTAAATACATTATGCTTCATTCAAGAGCATGTGCTTGACATACAGTACATCCCTACTTTATGCTGGTCCGTTTAGTGCATTTTGGTTTAACGCGATTTTATTGGAATAGTGGGATTCCCTAAAAATTCCACACAGCATTGTGCTTCAAAATCGAAAGCAATTTATCTGCATTACTTCTTCTCTGTAGTGTTTATACATATGTATTTTTATCATTTCAAACATTTGTTGATGTTGTTGTAAATATAAATTTATCTAATGTAACAATTGACATAATGATAAATACTATAATTTTCAGTTTTTAATACGGGTGATAATAAGAAACATGAAAATAAAGCGACAAGAAAAAGCATTTTGCTGCATTGAAGTCAACTTCAAAATAAGGAAAATTCTCAAGCTACAATTACAAAAACCTCTGCAACTAGAATAACCCGATACCAATAGAAATCATACAATAAAGGAGATGGAAAAATGACTTTCTATATAGATTGACAATGAAATTGAATGCAATATGCCATTAAGCCAAGCTATTACAATGGGAAAAGGCGAGGAGAATTTTTAATCACATTCATATTGAAACAAGTGACACGACTGAAACTTTCACTGCAAGTAGAGGATGGTTTAATAGATTTAAAAACATGGAAATAATATTCATAACATACAGATGATAGAAGCAGCAAGTGGAGATATAAAAGTGGTGGCTAAATTCCTAGCGACATTAAGAACAATAACTGAATGAGGAAGCTAACTTCCAGAATTAGTTTGTAATGTCGATGAAAGTTTTATTTTGGAGAAGAATGCTAAAACATACATTTGTTCCCGAAGAAAAATGTGCACCAGGATTTAAAGCTGTGAAAGATAGCATAACACTTCTCCTGGGTGAAAAACCAACAGCAATAAAAGGACTATCAAAATTAACTTGGGACTCAAATAAAAATCATGGATAACTATGAAAATTTTCCAGAATTGGTTCACTGATTATTTTTGCCCGTCTGTTAAACACTATTGAAAAAATAAAAAAAAACTTGAACCAAAAGTGCTACTCTTTTAATGGACGATGCTCTAAAGCCACCCGACGAATGTATCTGATTTAATATCATGCATTCCAGTCAAAGTGGTTTTCTTGTCTAAAGACCCGTTTCCACTAATGCGTACGCGTTTCTCCAATCAGCGAGCGAATTCATTTTGACTGACATCTGCTGTCCGTCGACGGAACAGATGAAGTTCAACAATGTTCAACTTCAATCCGTAGGTCTGCAGAAGCGTTGGGGTCACGTGGTAAAAAAGGAGCAATCAGATGTTGTCACCAAAAACTAATGTCATCAGAAGTAGCGACGAACACTGGCTCAGAGAAAGAATGTTTTGCTAAAAAATGCTTATTTCTGAATTAACATTACAGCGAGAAATCTGCATACGAGAAAGACAGCAATCAGCTGAATTTAGTTAAAAAAAGATAAAAATAATATAACTGCAACTACAGTACTAGTTCGCAGAGCAGCAGTGATTACTGTCAAGGAAATCGGGCGCAAAAAATATAATACCAAGTCCATGAAACAGGAAAATTTGTTCTGAAAATTATTTCCTAGTTCTGCATACACATTTACCTTTAACGATAATGAACGTCTGACTATATCAGACTACTACAGCAAATCAGATATGGCATGAAAAGATTTGTTATTTTTTTCTTTTAAAACAAGAAAAACTAAAAACATTAATTATAAATTAAATATCCTTTTAAATATTCCACTGCATTAAAAAGTTTATTAAATTTGTATTTCTCTGTTTACAAATATACCTTTTTGGCTAACACATATCTGTAAGCACATGGAATATACTTTTAGCAGTCCGTTTAACTTCAATCGGAATGCCGCTTTAAAGAATAATGTTTTTGGTAAGATATGTTCTAGAAGCTGAAGAACAAACTTTGGTGAATTTTTTACACGATAGCACACTGAAATAGGACCAAAAAAATTGTTTTATGAATTTATTTACTTGATAATGTATATAAGCCAAAATTGCTAATGACGTCAGTGTGGTGATAGCGTAGTGGTAAAGCTAAGAGCAGCGAACTGCGGATTTTTGGACCATGAGTTCGAATCTGATACTCTTTTTTCACTGTGTTTACAACTTTCTTAGCTCCGTGTTCCAATATGATCTATATTTGTGTTTTAAAACTTATTTCTATTATTGTGTGCATTGAATATAATGCTTTATTTATGATCTTATTTATTTAAATTTTCCCCTCAAGAATTTATTTTGAAAGTTATAATATAATACGAATTTAAAATATACTCTCTGTATATATATGTTTTTTTATCACTTTTATGTGAATGTACATGCATGTGATGAGACTGGGATGTTTCCAGCTCTAAACTTTCAATACCAGTGAACATGAGACAGTATTAATGCCCTGAACATTTTTAATAAAACAATTTTTTAAAAACTTATTATAATTGCTTTAATATTCAGTTCTGCCCAGCTGAAGCACAGGTAGTTAAATAAATATTTGCATTTTATTTACCTTAAGTATGTATACATATATAAAGAGAAAAAGCTTATTTTTATAACTTCTATAAAAAGCTACGAATTTAGAATTTATAAGTTAAAAATATTTTATGGATTATGCATAAAATATAACTGCGCATAGTGCATTTTAAAACAAATGAGATTTCCAATAAATTATCCAGCTATGACACTGAAGAAATTGAAGCTAAAATTTTATATACTATCTGTTTTCTCCCCAAATTTGTGCATAATTTTAAAAATATACAATCTCACATAGCAGTCAGCGGTCACAAGCATAGCAAATTTTGCATAAATATTGTGAACCTTTCCACAGTTGCTCTGTACTTTTAAGGTACCAGCTATTTTTAAATGTGTTTAACTTTTTTTTTTCCATTAATAGTAAGTAGATTTTAGTTTTGATTATATATTATTTCGTTAATATTAAAGTCTTCTAGAAATGCAAAGAAATTTTTAAAAATTACTCCACCTTCTATGCAATTAGAGATGTTCATAATACACATTATAACTGTACTTATTTAAAAATTGCTAACTTGCTTTACTTTCTCACAGTTTATAAGCAGAACTAAAAATTCCCAATAACATCGAATTTAAGTATTTTAAGAGTCCGAATCCTGTAAGTTAAATCAGAGACATCTGGTGACAATAAATGAAGTTGACCACCAAACTTCCATAAGCGTAAATCCAACGCAAAAGTGTAAATGGTTGTCCGTCTGCATAATGCATTTCTCCCAATACGCTACGCATTGATAACGCACTAATAGAAACGGGGCTTAACACAACTACATAAATCCAACCTGTGGATCAAGCTGCTATATCAAAATTTAACACAAAATTTAACCTGTTGCACAAACAAAAAGAGATGATAAGCAATCAATAAGAGATTTTTGGAGTTACTATAATATCATAAATACTATGAAAACATAAATCTTTCTTGGAGTGAGGCAACAGAAAAATGTTTGAAAGAAATGTGGAAAAATATTTGGCCAGATTTAAACAATGACGATGATACTAGAGATTCTGTTGTTGGTATGAATAAAATAGTGGAATTAGCAAAACAAACAGTTTAGATGCAATAAATGTAGAAGCTCTCGAAAAAATTTTGCAAGAAACAGCAGAAAGTTTTTCTAATGATGAGCTCAAGGAATTAATGGATCAAGAAAAATACAAAAATAGCGATTCTAGAGAAGCGAAAAAAGAACATTCAATGGCATTTCTAAAAACCAGTTTAACTTCCATAATGAAAATTCTGGACTTATTTATTGAAAATGACATAGGAGCTTTTTGATAGGAGTTTAAAGGCAAGACAGGAGGCCATGGATGCCTTGTCCATTTATTGACAACTTCTTATGGAGCGCAAAAGAAAAATGCAAATGACATTAGATACCTTCTTGATATAAAACAAAAAATTAGAAATGCAGAAAAATCTGAATGATCTAAAATATAAATGGCAACTTCAAATTTTAGTTATTTCTATATATTCATTTCTTTATATCAATATCAGTAAGAAATCAGCTTTTATTTTGTATTGTTATAAAACCCATATTTAATGAACTTAATGAAATACTTGAATAAATTTTTTATTTTATACCCATTTTTTACATGATGAGATGACCTCATTTAACACTCTTTAGTACAATGCTCTACTTTGATGGAAAGTAATCCCCCCCCGCGTTAAGCGGGGTTTTACTCTATTTTACACATTCTCAATAAACTTAAATTGAAATTCTCAATAAAAATTAATCTTGATGATAAGGACCATAATCTTCGTTTTAACAATGATTTTGGTACTTACTTATTAATGCCACCACAGCAGAAGTTGCGCTAATACAGCAATAAAGAGCAATCTTGTTCGCACACAGCAACCCTCTTGTTCGCACGTGCACACAGTTACCTTTAGGATTTCTTGTAGCCTTGTTGTTTGCTAAGTTACCTTTAGGATTCCTTGTAGCCTTGTTGTTTGCTAATTTTTGACGACATTTTTTAGTGCTATGAAAATGTGTATTTGGGATTTGCCAAAAACAGAACAAGATGCAATTTTATTTTTTCAGGAGCGAAATATTACTTGACCGCAATTACTTTTTCGATATTTTTACAATTCCATTTCCTTTTCAATTATTTTTTTGTTTATTAAATGTAAAAATTATTGTGGTAAATTTGTGGTCTGGTAAATTTGACCAGAATAATACTCGAACCAGTGGTAATAGTAGTGGGTGTTTGGTGGTGTTTTTTGTAGAGAAACAAAAGATTCGTTTGTTGTCACTGTTCCTAACAGAACTGGCTCTACCCTTCTTGGTAAAATTATTGAAAACATTGCAGATGGCAGCACAATTTATTCTGACAGTTGGAAAGGTTACCAAACAAATAAAATAGAAATAGAAGAATTCCTACTTGCTAAAGTTAATTATAAATGCAATTTTATTGATCCTGGTACAGGAGTTCATACACAAACAGTTGAGAGAATGTGGGGCAGTGTTAAATGGAGAAACAAGAGACATAGGAAGACAGCGAGACATCATTTGGAATCTTATTTATCAGAGTTCATACGGCGACAGCATCAGGTGAATGAAAATAGAGACTGTTTTGAATCTATATTAAACTCTATATCGGCCCATTTTTCACCGAAATCCAACTGACTACTTTGTTTTTAAATAAAGTGTTTTATTTTATGATTTGTGGCAAAAATTTTAGGTGTAGATTGGTGGCACTTCAAAACCACCAAATCTATAGCTGCGGTGGCGTTAATACATAAGTACCCTGATTTTTATTCCGGAAAAGGACTAGGCTATCCTCTTTTTGTAGTTCATCATGCTCAAACTACTATCATAAAATCACAGGTCAATAAACAGAACTTTTCAGATGATGTCTCCCCTCCCCCCCCAAAAAAAAAGATTTATATATATTTTTTATATATATATAAAGATTTATAAGGCATATGCAAGATACTTGAGCATTCTCATACTCACTTCTCAGTTTCTTTTCCCATGCAACATTTATAGGAAACATTTATAATTTCTTTTAAATAATACCTATTTCTAAATAGGCATTTTTCAGCACATAATCTATTGCAGTAACAGCATTAACACATACATATATTGTATAGAAGAAATGTAGGCTAACAATAGGTTTTAATTTCGCCTTGGCTTGATATTACATTTTTATACTCTCACTTTCAAAGCGTACATTAACGAAACTCAGCATGAATTTCTGCATTAAAAATTTTACATTATCATTAAATGTAAACATGCAAATTATCCTCCATAGTTAGCCTTCCTTTATTCTTGAATCAAATTACTGATTACAACTGAGCTAACATTACTCAGAAATTTCCTCCAATTCATAAATCAGATTTCTTAGAACAGGCCCTATTACCCAAAATTTATCAACTTTTATAAATGATGTCACTTTTCAATCCAGATTTAAACTAAGCTTTTAAATCTAACCTCTGAGTTTTGATTATTTTAATTTCTTTTTTTCCTGAAAGAAACAATATATCATTAAATTATGCTGCACCTATTTAAACAACACTTGCCTCGAATGCAGCAAAGAATATTTTGCTCTCTGAAGAAGAAAGTTCTCATCTTCACTATTTGATGAAGAGGAGCCTCTTATACAACCTCAAAGGCAACAGTTTTTACCTCCTGCCAACCTACAGACGTAGGTAAGAGATATTATGTTTTCACTGCAAAAAATGTTTTAGTGAATAAGCATGAATTACAGTCCCTACAACACATTTTTACTATTTTTAAAATTGTCTTTTTGCATATGTGACATACCTTTTTCATCCACGATAACTCTCATTTGAAATTTTAGAACTACAGTCATAGACAGACCAGGTTGGCGAGAAACTCCAAGATTTTAGTTATCTAAATTTGTTGTTTACATTTCAAACTTAAAGCCTAAAATTAAAATGTCTGCAAAAACGTGGTTTGTGCATACGATTTATGTTAAAAGTCCAAAATAAAAACAAAAAAATTAGATAAGCATGAAATTTCTAGCGAAAAATCTTTGACTACAAATTTAAACTAAAATAACAATAAATTCCAAACGATTTCAAAACAGATAAATTTTTAAAAAATAATGATAAAAGTTTACAATTCGGTGCCCAATATACTTTCATTAATAAAACTCCACCAATCACATAAAATATATGAACCAAAATGTCCCATCTTAGCTACGAGCTATGCCAGACATCTTTCTACAATTCAAAACTTCAAACATTACAATATAAATTTCCTCTAAAGTCAACTTACTACAGGAAAACCAGGATCCAAACCTCAAACTTCATTGAAAACTACATTCTTTACCCTCAACAATACTTCTGCAAATCCATCAGAAACACAATTTTTCTTCCGAATCTTCATTTCAGAGGTAAGTGGTTATTTCCTTTGTGTAGTGCTTAGATGCTATAAGGAATTTCCTTTTTTATGTTATTTCATTGTTTGACTTAAAATGTAGTTTATTCAGAATATATATTTTCTGTTTAGCTGTAGTGTAGAACTGGCTGATCCTTTTGACTTTTTAAGAGAAAACAGATCGATGTATACATGGACAAAGTCAAGAGAGTGAGCAATGCCAAGTTTGTGCAAATCTCTGATGTTTTTTTAAGTGAAAATAGGTCGCTGTATATATGGATGTTAAGTCTGTGCAATTCTTTGACATGTAAAATAACAAGTCAAAGAATTGCACAAACTCGGTGTCCATGCGCTACCAAAAATTGCCAATGGGTACCCTTAAATATATTTTTACCATTACATTTATAACCATTAAATGCTTCTTGGAATTATGCTAAATGAAATGAGAATAAGCTCATTATGAAACAAATGTATCAGCCTCAATCCTAAATTTTGTGCTTGTTTCATTTTTGTGTCGAATCACTTTTCAAATAAAAGGATGGTGTCACCAAATATTGCTATATTATTGTTAAAGGAATAATACAGTAAATATAAATAATATAGCAAATATCAAAGGAAATGTATGTTAACACACTTCATATATATACTAATTCTAAAAATATGCTTTTAAAAATTTTGTTATTTCTAAGTGTGATTATTTTGTGGTTATTTTGTGAATCTGAAACACTATTCTGAGGATGTACTATGATCAATGTGATATTTTCAAATCAAGCATGAGAATTGTATAAGAGTCTCCTCTTCAAATACATAAATAAGTATAATTGTGACAGTCTACTGTATGGAAGAAAAGAATAATAAAAATATAAGGTTTATAATTAACATTCAGCCATAAAGTTTACAAACAAATTAGATTTTATTTAAAAACAATCAATTGGAAGTTAGGAGTTAAAAGTTCATTGCTATTCCATGTCTTAACATGGAAGTGACGTGAGGTCATATGCTAGCAATATCACATTTTTTTTTTAAGTAATGCAAATTTATGATTGAGTTTTGCTAATGTTACATACTCTCTCTCTGAACAAGACAACAACCACGAGCACAAACACATCATTATTTAGACCAATTAGTAACATTTAGTCATAAAAGATTACAGATGTGGTTATGATAAGCACAGCAAGAATACCATCCATCGAGTTTCCATGTTACCGCTTACTGGCATGGATTTATTGCTGACAGCCCCATATAATGAATAACTATTTTAAGAGAATGTCGGTCAAGGTTGCATTAGCAGTGGTTAAACTATAGTTGCAAATATTCTTTGAACTTTGGGAGCAAATCACTGGAGAAACAAGTCTTCAGATATAAAAATTTATCACAGATGCTAAACAAACAGTTGTTTTCTTGTCCTTTTCGGTTAGAGTAGATTTTAAGGGTGCCCCTTGGATTAGTGCTAAGTTGTTGTTTCATTTATGGTAACCTGAGCAGTTGAATGCTATGGAGACCCTATTATGGCATAATTGTGGTGAATTTGAATGATGGGAAAAGATTTGGAAAGGCTTGTTTGTGTGTTGGATTTTCGATAAGAAGTACGATGTTATTTTATGGTTTACACGGTAAGATGGCTAAATGTGCTAAGATTAATTTGAAGTTTCTGTATGATTTGGAATGAAAAGGAAAAAAGCATTAATTGACTGGTGTGTAATGAAGGTTTAATTAGTAGCCATTATAAGTGTCCTGTTTGTAGGAAAGAAATAAATATGGTTGAACATCGGAGGATATTTTTGTGAATTTATGTGGCAACAAAAGTATACAGATTCTAGTTCAGATAATTTTAGGAAGTTTTTAGATGCTGTTATGGAATTTTGTTTGACTGAAAACATGAAGTTTGTAACAAGGTAAGTGGATATTTCCTTTCTGTAGCACTAAAATGAATTTCCTTTCTGTAGCACTAAAATGAATTTCCTTTTTTATGTTATTTCATTATTTGATTTAAAATGTATTTTTTAAGATTATATATTTTTGTTGGCTGCTCCTTAGACTTTTTAAGTGAATATAGATCAATGTGTACATGGGCAAAGTTAAGAGAGTACACAATGCCTAGTTTGTGCAATTCTCTGATTTTTTTTTAAAGTGAAAATAGGTTGATGTGTACATGGATACCAAATTTGTGCAATTCTTTGACTTGTTATTTTGGATTTGCGCAAAAATCGCCACTACATAAAGCCAAAATAACAAGTCAAAGAATTGCACAAACACAGTGTCCATGTACGGCCAAAAATTACCAATTATCTCCACGGGACACCCGTAAATATATTTTTACATCAGTTTGCTATAAGTTTTACCAAAGTGAATAGCTGTTTAAGTCTTGTTTAATGGTCAAAATACAGAGGAATATCAAACAGTGTTGTGCAATAAAGTTTTGAGTTAAACTTGAAAACTTGTGGCTTTTGCTTTAGCATTTCAATGATCCCTGCAGTATTGTAACAAAGGATATTTCTGATCCACTGAACCAACTCTCAGCAAGAAGATTTTTCTTCTTTTTATAGCTGCTGATATTGCATCACCAAATGGTTTCATTCCCACATATAATTGAATGGTTAAAATGCGCTTTAGCCCACTGCTTGGCGATGTTTTGAAAATCGCCAATTCGGCGCGTTTCTGCGAAACGTCTTTGCAGTTAATTGCAACCTTCCCGACACGCTCCGCGAAAACCTATTGTAAACAAAACATAGAATTCTAAAGCATAAATTAGTATGGAAACTGTTGCCACAAAAAGATAATAAAATAATATGCAAAACAAATATTACGATCATTAAAATATTTGTCAGTTAGGTTTAAATTAATTATCTACATTTTATGTTGTAATACTTACACATTTTATGCCGTTACATAACCTTCCCGACACGCTCCGCGAAAACGTAACCAAAATGGCATCCAAGAAAGAAGGAATTTTTTTTAAAAGGGCATTAAAATTACAAACGATACCATGTACACA
>KK113712.1:1592971-1610509 GCA_000611955.2 Stegodyphus mimosarum
GCGAATGATTTTGGTTGGCGATAATTGCGCCAATCTTGGTAACCCTACTTTGATATACTAGATATGGCAAACCTAACTATTTCTAGAATTTTCATATTCGGCGGGTATTTTGAATTTTGCCATTTTGTAGTTGGTCATCGAGTTGGAAGTATGGCTGCTTGTGTGAGCGAGTATACATTAGAATTTTTTACTTTGTTGAATGCGAAAGGTAATAAAGAATTTATTCAATGGTGTATGAAGGAAGGATTGATTGCTTCGAATTATGAATGTCCTAAATGTAATGAGCGAATGGGATTATACGAACGAAAGAGTGTTGTTTTGGATGGATTTGAATGGAGATGTCGGAAAAAAGGTGTGAATGTGCATGATGTTTGTAGAAGTATAAGAAAGAATTTGTGGTTTTCCAAAAGTAAGTTAAGTATGTATGACATTTTGTGTGTAACTAAAATGTGGTTTGGAAGATGTATGAATGATTATGTTGTGATTTTTTATTTTAAATATATTTGATTAATTTCTGTAATGTTTACATATATTTTCATTACGCATCCACCGTATCCTGCTATATTCGCTTGCCGCCATTGTAAGTGCTATTTTTTATCTTAAATATATTTCATTAATTTCTGTAATGTTTACACATATTTTCGTTACGCATTCACCTTATCCCACTGTATTCATTTACCGCCATTGCCGTTTTCGCTTGGCGCATTTTTTTCAGTTTGTCGCCAAGGGTGTGGGCTCTCCTAGGATTTTACTGAAAGAAGGTTTTTCAAATTATTGTGTGTGCTACTGATTAACACTTTCTGAATAAACTATTTTATTACAAGGAATATTCTGATGATATAACAATAAAGGCTTAAAACGGAGAAAAAATAATATAACAGAAAAAAATTTTGGTGTCTATTCTTCAATACTTAGTACAAGACTTACGCAAATAAATTTCAAAAATACATGTATCCAAAGATAAATGTGAGCCACTGCATGTGTTTCATGTAATCATGGGCTCTGCTAACTAATTTCTGGTTTTCATTCGCCAAATAAAAAAGCAATTTACATATTTTTTTCACTATCTAAAAGGCTCTAGTGTAGAATTGGGTGCCCCTTGTTTTTTGGCGAAAAATTTTGTTCAGTTTTGGCGATGAAACCCCATTTCTGTTTACCATGAGTTTTAACATGGTTTTAGCTTCTTGATGTATTTAATTGAAAATAAATCGATGTGCACATGGACAAAGTCAAAATGTGCAATGACTAGTTTGTGCAATTCTCTGATTTTTTTTTTAAGTGAAAATAGGTCGATGTGTACATGGACACGGAGTTTGTGAAATATGACTAGTTTGCAATTCTCTGATTTTTTTTTTAAGTGAAAATAGGTCGATGTGTACATGGACACGGAGTTTGTGAAATTCTTTGACTTCTTGTTTTGGTTTTGTGTAGCGGCCATCTTGAAATTGTGTCATATTGGCGCCGATCTTGGCATCAAAATAGAATCGCCAAAAAACAAAGGGCACCCAATTGTAAACTTTTACCATCTAAAAAAAACATCAAACATTTGTCATGTAATATAATACATAATTTTATTCCATTCGATATGTACCAATATGTCAAGATGTGTTTTTCAGTAGTGTGAAGTTTGCAACATTGTTAACTTTTCTACAGGTATCAAAATAATTTTAAAAAATAGTCAATGTAATACAGCACAAATAGAGACTCAACTCTATATATAGACATATTCAGAAGACTTGTGTAAGTATACTTTCAGTAATCATGACAGTCACCCAATTATAAATTTTATCTGTAATTCGAACCTTCACTAATCTTCTGAAAAAAATTTAATTAAACATTTTTAATAGGAAGATTATCATTGTTAAGCATGGAAAACGATTACGCACGGTAAAGGAGAATTTTGTTTTGATGGCATATCTCCGTATTCAAAATTAAGATAATTTAAAAATTCAATGGAATCAATACAATACAAATAGCATTTATTTGTTAAAGAATCAGTCTATCAAATTGAAGAGCAGTAAGAACTCATATATAAATGTTACAAAGAAATATATTTCCATGTGCCGGCATCCTTATATGGCAACATTTTTTATTAGCATAATTACCTTTAGCTGCTGTGATGTTACTATCTCGAATCTGCTTGGGCTTTTCTCTGTCTGAATAGGATTGTCCTCCAGAGTTATTTCCACCACTGGAAGCTTTCGTTGAGGCATTATTAGGAGGCATTTTCATTTAATATATAAATATTCTGATTACACTCAAAACCACGTTCTTTAACAGTAAGCAATTTCTAGGAGTTACCGCTGTTGCCAACAGATAAAAAGTTATATGATAGATAGCGAATGAGGCTTAACAGCCGTTAATGGTTGTTCATCCTTGAAATACAACTTTTGATTTTGCTTAAAGTATGTTGTTAAATATACTTTTATTGCTTGTAATCTAGTTGTTTTTGCACTTTTTTTGATCATATAAAAATAAGCATATCGAAAAGGCTGGAAACCTGAGTAGGACTATATTATAACAATGGCTCGCCATTTTTTTCTCCCTGTGAACTGCTTTCACAATACCGGATTCAATTTCCCTATAGGTGGCGATTTCACACATTAGCGTGTCAAATAAATAAACCGTATCATAATCTGACCTTATACATCCGGAGATGCAAAATCCTTTTCTGAGATTTTTGATTTAATTCAAGGAGATGTAAATTCTCACTGTATTAATGTAGCAGAAAGAATTTTGAAAGTGGATACGAGACTAAGGTGTAATGTAAAAACTGCGTAAGTAGCGCATCGCTATGTCTGTCTTAGCAGTTAGAAATAAATGTTAATGTTGTTTAACTAGTCCGTTCTTATTGCACCCTGCACTTACCTGAACCCGCAGTGCAAAGACACAACATATGGCGACAAGGATGGGATGTGAAAAAGTAAATGAAAAGGAAGAAGAAAATCGTTCCCGACTCGGCGCACTCACTTCAAAACCGAAACCTGAATTAGGGGATTCACCGAAAACTGCTAGAGGTAAGAAGTATTTGATTTTTATTTTGAAAGGATCGAGAAGCTAATTGAAGAATTAACGAAGCAGAATGAAGCTTTAATGGCTGCATTGCAAGAGAAATCGGAACATAAACAAGACAAAATTTCTGTTTCTTCTGATAAGTTTGATGAAAAGGTAGAAAATTTTTATTCATTCATAGAACGATTTGAAGCTTTTTTGGACATTCAAAATATTCCAGAGGCAAAACGTGGGAAAGTTCTGATCTCAAGCTTGAATGCGAAATTGTATAATTTGTTGAAGAATTTACTCTCTCCAGATAATCCTTTAGATAAAAATTTTACCGAACTAGAGAAGGTCCTTAAGGATCATTTAAATCCTAAAGCTTTAATAATACCTAGTCGGCACATGTTCATTGATAGGAAACAGCATGAGGGGAATCAATTAGTAGTTATGTCACTGAATTACTCTCGTTAGCGATTTCTTGTGAATATAAGGAAGATGTGTTGAATACAATGTTAAGGGATGTTTTCGTTAGCGGTCTACGAGATTGTAGTATCTTACATCGGTTATTTCACGAAGATGATATCGATTTAGAGAAAACATTAAAGATAGCCTGGCGGTAGAAAAGGCGGTTAAGGGTGCAAATGAGATTATAGGCAAATCCACAGAACTGAAAGTACTTAAAACCAAGAAAAATGAGTCCAAACCGCGGAAACAAAACCGAGTTGCTAAGAATAATAAAGGTAAAAATGAAACTTGTTTGGGTTGCTTAAGGGCAAATCACAATAAAAACAATTGTAAATTCGCAACAAGTGAATGCCGGTTTTGTAAAAAAATTTGCCATATCGAAAAAGCGTATTATTTGTCTAGGAGAAACCGACAGGTTAAGCAAAAGAAAGTTGAGGCAAATAATGATTACGATTCGAAAAATGAGGTCCCTATCTATGGATTTAGCTCCAGAACGCACATGTTAAAAGAGGAAGAGTCGAAGAGACTGCCGATAATGGTTCAAGTTAAAATTGAAAACAAACCAGTTAGCATGGAACTTGATACTGGGGAAACAGTTTCGGTAATGTGTATAAACAAATTTAGAAAAATTTCCAATAAAAGCATTCAGCCTACAAATTTAGTTTTTAAAACTTGCAGGGGTGATAAAGTAGTACTTTTAGGGTATGTTCCTGTTAAAGTGGAATACCAGGGTCAAAAATTAGTTTTAAATTTATACATTGTGAAGGGAAATTTGGATACAATCTTCGGCCGAGAATGGCTGTATAAAATCTATCTCGATTGGAATGCCATCAAAACGCTGAAAACTTCTAGTGAATTGAACTTAAAAAAATTGCTCGAGGAGTATAAGGAAATTTTTTGTGGTAAATTAGGTGAAATAAACAATCACGAAGTAAAATTAAATTTGAAACCTAATACTCAACCAATATTTTGTAGGTCACGACCGGGACCTTTTGCATTAAAAAATAGAGTTGAATCAGAAATTGATCGGCTTGAGAAAGAAGGTATCATTGAGAGGGTGGAGACTTCAGAGTGCGCAACACCAGTTGTACCAATCGTTAAATCTGATGGTTCCTTTAGGTTTTGTGCTGATTATTCTGTGACACTGAATCCTAATTTGGAAGTGCTACAGCATCCATTACCAAAACTTGAAGAAATATTTTCATGCCTTAATGGAGGTAAAAATTTCTGAAACTTGATTTCAGTCACGTTTATCTACAAATGAAGGTGCATCCGGAGAGCCAACGATTATTAACAATAAACACGCATAAGGGGTTGTATATCTGTAAACGCTTAATGTATGGATTAAATGCTACCCCGGCTATTTGGCAACGTTATGTTGAGGGATTATTGCAGGGGATCGAAGGAATTAAAATTTGGATGATGCTCGAGTGGCAGGACCGGACGATCAGTCTCATTTAAAAGCATTGTATTGTTGCGAAAAATTCGGCGGTTGCGCCTGTATGTAAGCTTTCCGGCATAGCACTAGGGTTGCCATAAAATAGTGTATGTTAGGGTTGCCATATTGGCGACTTTATCGCCCATTTGGCGACCAAATGGGCGATATCCCATGGTCCAATCGGGAAGCTTCTAGAATAATTTCCTGTCGAGATATTTCTCGAAACCTGTGGAACCTAATGAAAAGCTATATAAACCCTTGCGTTTCTGAGAGCCAGTAGTGTGATTAATTGTGAGAATTGTGAGAATCGCTGCTTACTGTGAGTGCTAAGCTACGCGAGAGTTTTGCGAACGGAAAGCGATCGAGATAGTGCTTTGCCGTGAAGCTTACCTTTACAGTATAGCTTGACAGTGTATTGGTGACTGTTCCACGGTATTTATTATAAGTTTAGTGTTGCCGTGAAGCTACCTTTACAGTTACAGCCTGAAGCTGTGTTGCTGATTGTTTCAGCGTATTTATTGTAGATTTCCGCGGCTTTTAAAGGTAATTTTGGAACTATGCTGTAAATAGTGATTCTTGTAAATAAATTGTGCTTTTTATTGTTCTGCATCGTGTTTTCATCGGATACTCTCAAATCCACGAACCTGTATAACGCAACAGTATATATTTTTCAAAAATGCAAGGGGCACGGTCTAGAATTGAATTTAACTAAATTTTTTCAAAATAGTATTAAAACTTTAGGGCACAAAATTGATGCCAAGGGATTGCATAAAACAAATGAAAAGATTTTGGCAATTGCTAATGCCCCTACACCTAAAGGCATCCAAGAAATCAAAAGCTTTTTGGGATTAGTGAATTTTTATGGCAAATTTTGCCCTAATTTGGCAACCTTGGCACATCCCTTAAATAATTTAACAAAAAAAACTGTTAAATGGAATTGGTCAAAAACCTGCCAAATAGCTTTTGAAAAAATAAAAAAAAAGTGTTCAGACAGTTTTAACGCATTACGATCCCACATTACCGTTAATGCTAGCTACTAATGCATCTCCGATAGGTCTTGCGCCAGTGCTCTCGCATGTTTTGTCCGATGGAACGGAAAGGCCTATAGCTTTCGCATCGAGGACACTGACTACCACAAAGCAGAAAGACGCCCAAATCGATAAAGAAGCACTGTCAGTTGTTTGGGTGTCAAAAAGTTTTATCTATATCTAAAGGGAAGATGATTTTCTCTGGTCACAGATCATAAACCTTTAGTGGCTATTTTCAAGTCGAAAAGAGGGCTTCCTATCCTCACAACCACCCGACATTATGCACTGATATTGCAGGCATATCAGTTTGATACTGTGTATCGAAATACCAAAGAACATGGTGATGCTGACTGCTTATCGCGCCTACCTCTTAAGTCCGAAGATTTAAGCATTAAGGACGATGCTGAAATATTCCAACTCTCCCAAACTGAAACACTTACGAAACAGGAGCTGATGAAGAATTAAGTATTCTTTATATGAAATTAAAATCTGGAGAAAGTTTGGAAGGTAGGGAGGCAGAGTACACCTTACAAGATGATTGTATAATTAATGGTCAGAGGGTAGTTGTTCCGAAAAAGCTCCGAGTTAAAATTCTCGAAGAGTTACACCAAGGATATTTAGGAATCGTTAAAATAAAGGCGATCGCCGGATCCTACGTCTTTTGGAAGGAAATTGATCATGAAATTGAAGGAGTTTCTAAAAACTGTGTTGCCTGTATTAAGTTTAAATCAGATCCAGTAAGGGCAAAGGTCCATCACTGGGAATATCCAAGTGCGCCTTGGGAATGTATTCACATAGATTTTGCAGGCCCTATTTTTGAATGAATGTTCTTGATTATCGTTGACGTACATTCTAAATGGCTAGAAGTATATCCTTTAAAGCCAACAAATTCCTTTCAGACAGTTAAATGTTTGAGAGACTGTTTTTCAAGATACGGACTGCCTTTTGTAGTAGTAAGTGACAATGGTCCTCAGTTCACATCAGTCGAATTTGAAACTTTTATGAGAAATAATGGAATTAAACACAAAATGTGTGGTCCATTAAAACCGGCAAGTAACGGGCAAGCAGAGTGGTACGTTTACGCCGTTAAACAAGTGTTAACTGCAATGCAAGGTTATCCAGGAAATATTAAGCAAAAACTTGCCATATTCCTCATGAATTATAGAAAGGCACCGAATATGACAACTTTGTTAAGTCCTGCAATGTTATTCTTAAAAAGAGAAATTAGAACTCGGATTGATTTGGTTGTTCCAAATCTTAGAGTGGAAGAACGCATCCGAAGGGATACTTATGATTTGGAAGACAGAACTTTTGAAATCGGAGAAGAAGTCGCCCTTCGGGATTATAGATCGGCAAATTCTCAATGGAAAATTCGCACAGTGACAAATAAAGATGGAGCGCTGCATTATACTATTGACGTTCAAGGAACTTTACTGCGCCGGCACATCGATCAGATCAGATCGGTAGGGAGCGAGGTTCCGTCTGCACCGATAATCTATGAACCTCGTGTGGTTACTACTTCAGATGTCAACGTGAAGCCACGGGCTCCGGACAAGGACATCGAACAAAGACGTGAAGCTGCGCAAACTTCAGTCGGACTTGAAACATCGTCAGTTCCGGGGAAAACATTACCAGTTATTCCTGTGAATGTTGATAAAGACTTGCAGCAGCCCCAGCCAAAACTTAGCCGATCTTCGCGCATCCGCAAAACGCCTCAGAGATTGAATCTCTAAATAAGTGGGGAGGGATGTAGCATCCGACTTCAGGAGTATCAGTACTCTTATATCCGGACAACGTCTGGATACGAGACTAACGTGTAATGTAAAAACTGGGTAAATAGCGCATCGCTATGTCTGTCTTAGCAGTTAGAAATAAATGTTAGTGTTGTTAAACTAGTCCGTTCTTATTGCACCCTGCAGTTACCTGAACCCACACTTCAAAGACACAATACCCACAATTGAGCTCGCATCAAAAAGAAACAGATCTAAGGCTCCTATATACCGGGCTGAATCATCCGCCATTCGGGAGCCTTAGTGGGAACATCAATGGCGACTGCATAGTTACAGATTCAACAATTTCTTATGCTTTTTTGTGTGAAATGGGCGGATGTGCAGCTGTTAATTGCTCAAATCATTCATGGAAAGGTCTTGTATAGGTGAAATTTAATAAAGATGAAGAAAAAGGAAACATTTGGGTAAATAATTGCCAAAGAGATAACTGGAAACCTGGTTTAGGTGCTCAAATTTGCCTAGTAAGTATAATATTGTTTACTCCTTCATATAGATTTTATATCTTCTCAAATGTTTACAATGTGCAAGTAAAGCATAATTCTTGTGTACAATAGTCTAAGTACCTGCTGATATCTGTCATAATAGCTATAATTAAATTGGTCTAGGGTTAATGTACCCATCGCCAAACATCGCCAATGCGGATGTTTTGAATATAGAAAAGAAATTTTACTTCTAACTGAATACATACATTTTGTTTTCCTGGGCTAATTGTGGAAATTACACTAATGTAATATGAAAATCATTACCATATTGAAATTTATTAAAAGATAAATAATAATTTTAGAGTAATAATTAGAAACGCAAGTTAAAATCTGAATGTTTACCAAAGATATATGTAACATACTGAGTTTCAATATCGTTGACTTTATTTCTAATTCTTTTTTTTTTTTGCTTATTTTATAATCACTATTTCTGAAACTTTAGATGAGTTGTTTAAGCATGTTTCCCACTACCGTTTCTTGGTTAAAATAATTTCCAGGATATTCACATTGAGATCTGAAGTCAATAGAATATATTTAATGCCGTGGGACAAAATATATATAATTTGCCTTCAATAATTGAAAAGATTGTGTAAGTACTATATATTTGTAATCACAGTATTATTCAATTTGGAAAGAGAGTAAAAATTTACAAATGAATGCAAAGCATTCAGATAAGCATGTTAAATTCGTAAAAAAACTGCATGTGTATTTTTCGTAAAATAATTGTGGTGTTTTAATGCAAGGATAATAATCAATTAAATCTGCCACTAATGATGAAGTTCAAAGACCAAGACAAAATCATTTCATGAATTCAATATTTCAAAAGAATTTAATCTCATCAAATTAAATCTTCATTACGCTGATAAACAGTTATTACTGATCTGTGTTAAGAATAATTTTTTATACAAGATGAATAATATTTCCTGAAGCGTTATTTTGTGTTGGCATCCCTAAATAAAAAATTGCCTACATATTCAGAAGGTTCCTGAACTCAAAATGCTGTACTTTCTTCTTCCATATATGCTATGAAATATTTCATACATTTTTAAGAATATGTTTCTGCAGAGTCTTGTATAATTATTTTCATAAATGAAAGTGAAGGTATGCTTGTTTGTTGTTGTTGCTTATCCTCGAAAGACCTGACATATGTCAGATCAGCTCCAGAAGGTTGTTGACTGTCAAAAAATCAATAACAGTGAGGGGATTGGATGTTAAGTCTTCCTTAGAAAGTCCGATATAACCCAGTATGTGATCCGGTGAAGCTGGATGGTCAGAGCATTTTTTACAAGCGGGGTAGATTTTTCTGCCACTATCAAAGGAAAGACATTTAAGGTGGCTACTTGTTTTAGTCCAGCCAGAGCAGTCTGGGAGCCACGGTCACATTTGAATTCCAGTAGGAAGCCGGGGATATTCCTATGTAACACTGGTGCGCAGGTGGTTCCGATATATTATATTAAGTTTACATCTTTCATTTAAATAAAGTTCTTGGTAAGTAAGTGAGGAGCCAGTGACAGTTTCATTTTCACTATCCTCTTTTGCCAGTTTATCAGCGGCCTCATTTCCACTAATATTAACATGTGATGGGATCCACTGGAGGTGTACGTCTTGGGTCTGAGAGATCTTCCTCAGCTTGAGCAGAATAGATATGCTGGTTTCATCGCATACGGACGACCAGCCACCAAGATGTTGTAGTGCACTGCGGCTGTCCGATAAAATCCATAGTTCCCCAAAATCACAATCATAAGCCAGGATGGCAGCAAGCATCACATTAATCGCAATCAACTCGCTCCTAAAGACAGAACATTTGTCAGAGTTGCGTTGCTTTATTGTAGTTTCAAAGTGAGGGATCTTAATAAAGATACCTCTGCCAGTACGATCTTCTGTACGACTACCGTTAGTATAGACCTGCACTGCATCTTTAAAAGTGTAACTAATAATTTCCAGAGTCAGTTGCCTAAGAAGGTCTTCATGGTGAGTTTGCTTGTCTGCAGTGGATTTCTGATCAAATTGAAAGAAAACTCTCGGTAGTCCCACTGAGGGATCAATAAACGATCTTAGAGAAAGAGGTACAACCTCCCGAGAGATCAGATTCTGAGTTTCGGCAAAGCTAAAAGGACCGTGTTTCTTGAGTCTTTGATTGTTGTGCCAATTATGGACACACAACGAAGTCGATGTTGGCAGCCACAGCTGTATATTTTATTGAAATACTTAACTAGATTAGCTCTTCTTCCAATGTGTAATGGCTGTAAGTTGGTCTCGAACAAAGCTATACCAGAAGGGCAGCTATTTCTGAGTCCAAGAATAATTCGAGCGGCACTCAGTTGTACACATTCTAATTTCTGAAGATTGCTTTCAGACGATGCTTGTTTTACCTCATACTTAAATGACAACATGTTCTAAAGTCAATTTTTGAGTACGGATTTACTGTGTTTTTATTGAAATGTTTGTTAAAATGTCATTAAGATAAACTTATTTGCACACTCTACACTTTAACTATTTCACCATTTGACACTATTGGACGTTTTTATTCATATCTTATTTATTTTACTTAGCTAACTTAAACATATAAAGCATAAGTTATTTTGAATACGGTTTACAAAATATACGTGAAATTTTTATTCAAGTGAAAATGTCTATATATTATTCGAGAACTAATAAATTATCCGAAAAATTTATATGCTTGAAATCCCGCGCATCTATAAAATCAATTTTTAAAAAACAGCAGACATTCAGCCAGTGTCTGCGATAAACGTGCAAAAACTGGCAGCATCCTTTTCTCGCGAAGAGGGAAAAGTTGGTGATTCAGCCTGGTGTATAGGAGCCTTACCCAGATTCATCTTTCAGAAAACCATGTGATGATTCAGAATACCATTTTCCTTCGAGTCCCATATATCAAATGTTAATAGTGGTACCAAGAGACTTTGTTTACTTTTTCTTCTTGCAAAGATATAGACTTTGTTTTCACTTGCAAAGCTCCAAAGGCTGTACATAGCGTATTGTTGCATGCATGCGGGTTCGTAATGGATTAAATGCACAAGTCAATAAAAAATTAATAAAATTTATTCTTTTCACAAGAAGTAAAATAAAATGCTGAAATATTTCCTCAGATATATTCGTAGAATATCTCTCAGCAGTTATATTTTGAACTACTGAAACGTTGAATACAACCTAACTCAAATACAGATAAAGTGAATTCGATCACACACCGAATTCGCTAGAGTCAATAACAGCATTAAGAAAACAATACAGTTCGCTTTAAACAACAACAACTGAGCTGAGAGGTTTTAATCTAGCTTTTACAGGCTTTTTAATCATCACGAGAATTTTTGAGTATGATCTATTTTCTCGATTTTTCTGGATAGTCAATAAATACAATTACGAGATACCAATTTATTGAATATTAAATACACGCGCTCTTTTATTTTTACTTTTCCGACATAGCTTTCTCTTCAAAAATCGTCTGCGTTGCGCGGGAAAATAAAACAATTTTAATTACAATTCTATTACAACACCTTAATAAATTCAAAATCCGTAACACTGTCCCTTCCCAAGGACTGGACGTCCGGAGCAGTACAATCCCTGGACAGGAAGTCAAACTTACAGCTAAGGCATCAATACAATAACAAACAGCACAAAAACTAATTGTAATAAGTAATTTAAAACAAATCAAATACTATCAAATACTAAATACAAATGAAGTACTATCAAATACTAATTACAAAAAGGACCATGGTCTTATACCATTTACATTACTATTTACAATTATATACACTAACTATTATTGGCCGTAATAAGGAGCTAACCTGTGATTATGAACGACTTTAGGTTTAGAGTTCGATGACTTACGAATCTGAACCACGAAGTCATTCAGCCTGTTTAGGACTGTGTACGGACCATCCCAAGATGATTGTAGTTTCGGACAGAGTCCTTTCCTTCGAGTTGGATTCCACAACCACGCCTTGTCTCCTTCAATGGATCGACGTTCAGTAGCTCTCGTGTCGCAACGGGTCTTCATCTTCCTCGTCGTCAAGTTGACTCGCTCTCGTGCAATTGTGCATCACTTCAAACCGGGCCTGCAGATCTTCAGTGTATTCCTCAGGCGATGAAGGCACATCCGGAGGGCGATCAAACAAGATATCACTAGGCAGACGAAGATCACGACTGAGGAGCATCTGGGATGGAGAATTGTTGCTAGTCTGCGGTTTCTCTTCGACCTTAGCAGGATTTCAACAGCTTTCTGAACAGGGTATTCCAGACAACTCGTCGGCGTTTCAAGGTGAGGATCCTTTCTGATTATGGATAGATATGTCCTCTAATTTTGAACTCAGTGTGTTATTTTTGAAGTCTAAGGAAAAATTGCATTTCCTTAAAAAGTCCAATCCGGGTATGCAAGGATCTGTAATATCTGCCGCATATGCCGTGTGATGGTAAGCGGCACTTCCAAGCTGGATGTTCGCGTCTAACTTCCCATCGATGTCGATTTTATCACCAGACGCTGTCTGGAGGATAACGCAGGATGGCGTCCAAATGAGTTTATCTTTAAATTGTTGAGCTAAATCTTTCCGAATGGTGGTAACATTAGCTTCTGTGTAAATGATCATATTGCAAGGAACTTCATCGATATGCCCATTGACGGATAGTCCTTTACTGTTGCCGCTGACTGCAGAAATCTTCAGCACTTTATAAAGGGGTTTTTCACTATCGTTAAATGTTAGGGCTAACTGAAATACTTAAAGGATGCATTAGCTTATTTAGCTAAGATTAGGATGTATTAGCTAAGATAATTTCCATATATTTAATTGTAATTCTTTAATTTCGGTTATTTCTGAAAAAAAAGGGAGTACGGCCATTGCGGAAGTAGAATTTTTCATGTGTAGTTTTAAGCTTGTATGAAATGGTAGCAAAGGAAATTGTATATCTAAAAATATCATTATCTCTGTAATCTGAAATATTTGATAAATCTTAATTATGACTTGTTTAATATTCTCAGGAATTAGTGTCATACATTTAACCCGGGGTAAACATTTGTTGAATAAATTCAGAAAGTAAACGTAAGTTCTGAGTCTATCAATTTTTGAGTTTACAATTATTATTATTATCTTTGCTTTTATCATGTTTGTCACAGTAACTCATTAGCTTACTGAAACTTTATTCAGAGATGTGAGTGTCTAACCATTCAGCCGGCGCGAACCCGGGAACAAAAACAAACACAACGCTTTATTTACTGCTACACTGTTTTGTTTAAGTGGTATGTTTTAGGGGAATTTAACCAAATTTTATCGCAGTGAATTTTTTTTTGTAGTTAATCTTTCTACCGAACACCTTGGGTAGATTCACTTGCATCTAATGATTTTAGGTGCCATCATTTTCGACTTCATATTTCGGTGATTAACTTTCACTAGCGAACAAAATCAATTTTGTAAAAATTGCGAAACTGACCTTTTTATATGGTTCTCCGATCTCTGTGATAGTTTTACCTAAATGTTCATTCTTATTATCAAAAAGAAATCGCAAGAAGTTTGATTCTTGTTTGCAAAACATTACCCAAATACTTAATTCAAAAATTTGGTATCTTTACTGTAATTTTCATCTTTGTTCGTGGAAATGAATAAAACACAAATCAGAAGAACTCATAGTTAATTTTTTCCTCCTGTAATACCATGCACTGATAGATTCGATATGAGGAAAGCATTTTCACCCGAGTAGTTCATACGCTTCCAAATTCTAAAAATAAATTAATAATTTTCACATATAATTTTGTTATTTTAGGATCGCAATCTAATAGTAAAAACAACTGAACTAGAAGCATTCGCCATTCTTAATTTACATAAATAATGTAACAAACTGGCCATGTGCCGACACTGAAGATTGCCGCTACTGAATGCTTAAGTATGCACCTAATGAATAGGCAATAAGGGTCTTTATATTTTTCTGTCGTGTAAAGTTTATTCTTGTTGCTGTTGCCCCAGTTAGTCTTTTTCTAATAAATCAGTTTCTAAATATTGTTAATTTTTTACTAAAAATCTGATGTGTACGCCGCATAACTTCCTTGTATGGAATATTAAATTATACGCAATTTTTCCTGCATTTTCATTTAAATTTATTTCCTGGAATTTCATTAGAGATATATTTCTCATTCAAATAATTCAGTTCTCAATTCGCGACAAGGCAAAAATAATTAAAACACAAAAAATATATATATTGAAAATTTAAAGATATAGAAAAACATAAAATACCAAACACAGTTACAACAAAAAAAAAAGTAACTTTTATAGTTAAAATTACAGTTTCTAAGGAAAAAAAAAAAAAAAAAAGGAAATTCAGATAGCAAGCAAGAAGGCTATTTCCAGCGCACAAAACTAAAAGTTTCCTTTTGGTCTCCTTCGGCAAAAAGATACTGAAGGCGTAGAAACTGATGTACTTCGTAATGGATGCTATGTTGAGTCAATATATGGGATAATTTAATAACTTAAATGATAATTCTAGAATGGATTAAGTATGATTTAATTCGCAATAATAAAAGAAGGCATTATCTATGTTGTTGCAAAGCTTAGTTCCCCTAGGATGGCAAAAAATCCACTATTCTGCTAGGTTTCAAATGTAAACAAATATGGTTGCTATGGCAAGAAAAATATGATGTGCACACCACATGACTTCCCTGTACAGAATATAAAATTACATGCATTTTTTGTTGCATTTCATTTAAACTTATTGGATTGAATTAAATCTACTTCGTCGATAGCGCATAAACCACAATAGAATAAATGCACTCTTTCAAATTCACTATATTTATTTACCATCGCGACACTTTGGCACTAGGTTTTCTTTACACCGTTACATCTCTTTTATAACTCAGAATACGCAATAATATATCATTTGAAGAAATACCTAACCGTTACCACGTGTTCTATTCAAATACTAAAAGAAACCTAAAACAGACATGCAAAAGAAACTAAACAAACAAACAAAAAGAAGCAGCTTTTCACAGACAATTCAGTTTTTCTTAGTCATTTAATTCAGTTCTCACTTCGCAACAAGGCAAAAATACATAGCTACTCAAAATATTTAAATTGAAAATTGCGAAGTAAACGTTAAACACTTATTTCCTCGAATAAATTCCAGAATGGATTAAGCATGATTTAATTCTCAATAATAAAAGAAAGCGTTATCTTTGTTGTTGCAAAGGTTAGTTTCTCTAAACTGGCAACAAATCCACAATTCTGCTAAATTTCAAATGTAAACAAATATTGCTGCTATGGCAAGAAAAATCTGATCTGTACACCACATTACTTCCCCGAGCGAAATATTAAATTATAGACATTTTTTCTTGCATTTCATTATAACTTATTGTATTGGATTAAATCTACTGCATCGATATCGCAAAAACCATAATAGAATAAATGCATTCTTTAAAATTCACTACATTTGTTTACCACAGAGACACTCTAGCGCTAGGTTGACTTAATAGCGTTAAATCTCTGTCATTTTATAACTCAGAATGCACAAAATTATATCATCTGAAGAATTATCTAATTTTTGCCACATGTTCTATTCAAATACTATACTAAATCTAAACCGATGTATAAAAGATATTAAACAAAACAAAAAAAAAAAAAAAAAAAAAAGGAAACAGTTTTTCAAAGACGATTTAATATCTTGCATTCAAGTAATTCAGTTCTTACTCCAAGACAAGGCAAAAATACATAAAATCTCAAAATATCTAAGTTAAAAAATACGAGCTGAATCTTAAAAACTTATTTCCTCGAATAAATTCCAGAAAGGATTAAGCATAATTTAATTCCCATTAATAAAACAAGGCGTTTTATTATTGCGAAGCTTAGTTTCGCTAGATTAGCAACAAATCCACTTTTCTGCTAAGTTTCAAATGTAAACAAATATGGCTGCTATTTTAAAAATAATTAGGCTTAGCCGTATACAAAGAACTTTTAAATTGTTGATAAATCTAATAAATATTGCATGCAGATTTAGCAAAGGCATAAAAACCTTAACCGGAAGTTAAGAACAACATAATTCAATCATTTTTAAAGCAAAAAATCTGATGTGTACACCACATGACTTCTTTGTACGGAATATTAAATTATACGCATTTTGCATTTATTTAAACTTATTGGATTAAATTACATCTACTTCATCGATAGCGCATAAACCACAATAGAATAAATGCACTCTTTAAAATTCACTATATTTGTTTACCACAATGACACTCTTGCCCTATCTTCACTTAACAGCCTTACATCTCATTCATTTTATAACTCATCAAGAATGCACAATGCATCGCAGAATCAGCACAACTTTTGCACGTCATCCTTTGCATTATTCCAGTAGCAGCGCTTCCGAAATCTCTGCAAGGTCTTCATTATTCCGAAGTGGCCTCCTGCAGGGCTTCTATGTACACTGGTGTGCAAAAATTAAGGACGAGACGGTTTTTTCAATATAACTTTGTACAAAAGCTTTCCAAATCAACACATTTAATACCGTAAGATCTCCAATACGTAAGGACATGAGTAATGTAAGCAACACGACTGAGGAGCATCTAAGAGAAATCAGAGGGATAAAAAGAAGCTTTATTGAAAAAGTAGCACGGAGCGCAATGCGACTGAAGCCCGAAACATCCCTGTGATGGGTGTCTAGCAAGAAACTTCCGGTCTATAATAGGGGATATGATCTCCCCTGACTGCTAGGCAGGTTTCACATCATTTGTGCATGCTGGATATGTGGCTGTTAATGAGCTGTTGAGACACTGCTGCTCGTTCCTCTTGTAGCACCAATCGCAGTTTCGGAATCGTTACTGGCGATAAGTTACGTGCTGCCACGGGTCTCCCTAGTAAGTTCCGTACATGCTTGACGGGATTTAGATCCAGAGACCTTGCCGACCAATCCATGTGTTCAATATCTTCACTCTCCAACAGCTCTTCGACAGTAACTGTGCGATGAGGTGGAGCGTTGTCGTCCATGAAGAGGAACTGAGGACCCATAGCCCTTGTGAAAAGACGCATGTAAGGAAGAAGAACCTCGTTACAATAGCAGTCCCAGGTGACGAACCTCCTTGGGAGATATGAAGGTCGGTCCGGCTACCAAGCATTATATCTGCTCGAACGAGAACTCCGCGACCTCCAAAACAGTCCGTTTTGATGATGTTGAAGGGGTTATTGCGTGTTCCCCGCTCTGTCCAGATGTGTATGTGTCTAGAATCGCAACTCAGACTAAATCTGCTCTCATCTGTAAATATTACTCGTCCCCATTCATTGTCTTTCCTTCCCGGCACCACAGAGAACGCCTTCTCCGATGGGCAGGCGTTAGAGGTACACACCGTACAG
>KK113713.1:1525-13707 GCA_000611955.2 Stegodyphus mimosarum
TTTTTTTTTGCGGCCCACCTAAAGTTAAACCTTGTTTGTTTGGCCCAAGTGTACCTATGAGTTTGACATCCCTGATGTAATGTTTCAGAATATTTAAATGTGTATTAGTTTTCTCTTGAAAATCTTACTTCTCTTTTTTGAATTCATATTTTTTTTAAAAAATCTTCTGGCCTTTTGCTCTTACAGAGTAGGTAGGGATAATTTTTCTTTTGGATTTATACTTTTCTCCTTGGAGCGTGTAAAGGCAAGAGTTATAGATTATTATTTTGAAGGCAAGATATATATATCTACACTTTCCAGAAAAATATAATGAAATGAAAAGTGTCTTCATGGTATTAACACATAATTGACCTGTTATGTAGGAAATTTGTGATAAATTTCTTATATTTTAAAGAATTTTTCGAAGAACAGTGAAAACAAAATTACTTAATTTTTTTCATTTTGATCTCAGAAGCGTTTCTCTTAATATGCTTATCTTTATTTTATTATCTTTCCACCAAGGACAAGCATTAAAGCAGTCAAAGAAATTGAAAACCGACAATTTATTAAAAGATTCATCACATGTGTCTCAGTGCACTATACATATCTCAATACTTGTCCCAAATTCAAAGAATTTTGCCCTAAATTTTGTTCCTTGGTGCTTCACTAAATTCCAAAAATTCTGCCACACTGGCTGTGGTGCCAGCCTTGTCTGTATCACTTCATATTTATTCTCAATACTTATATTGTTAAAGAAATAAAATTAGTAATTTTTTTTGTATTCATTCTTAGCACAATTAAATCTGGAAATTCTAAAATAAAGAGGAAAATCGTTGAAAAAGGAGTCAATTTTTTTATTCTTCAAAGGTACATAGTTGAAACATTAACAAATTTAGAGATGAAGCAGAGAATAGTGGGAACATTGATTTGCTTATTGAAACAAATAACCTTAGAAAAGATGCTAAAGAGAAGAAAACTGATGTAAATTAGCTAAAATGTCTGGAAAATAATCAAGAAAAATTAAAAAGACACATAAATGTTTTGTTTGTTGTTGCTGCAAAACATGAATGTGTTATAGCTTTTAATGTTTAGTTATACTAATATCATTTTAGAATCAGTATTTTATCATTTCAGTATTTTATCATTATCATTTTAGAATCAGTGTTTGTGCTTTTTTTTATGGATATTTTTTGAAAAAGAAATTGTAATTGTAACTGTGTAAATCTATTAGGACTAAGGGTATCTAACTACATAATTGAATTATTTGTAACTAACTGCGGACCCTTAGAAGTTACTTGCATGTTAAGATGAGTTTTCTCCTTTCATTTGTCCTTATTGTGGATGCAAGATACAACACAGAAATGTAAACGTTAACATACAACTTTATTCCTTATAGCTCATGAGACTCCCTCCCCAAAAAAAAACTGAATAACCTATTATTTCTGGTTCCTTAACACCTTATTGGAACTTTATATTAAATTTTGTATGTTAACTAGGTTATAGCTCCAGCAAATCTACACAAAGCTTAACACTAACTGGGTTAAGACAAAAATGCAGCTAACTTTCAGCACTTAACAACTGTACCAACATCATGCGTTAATGTCTGTTCTGATCAGTGGCTCTCTGTCTCTAAACAAGTAGCTGTGGTAGCAACCTTATTATTAGTCATGCTGCTGATTAATTTATTTTGCAATTTAACTTATGCTATTTGAGATAAAAATGTGCATATACCTCTGGACTGAGTGAGTATATGATGAAATGAGGCATAAAAGAAAGAATCAGTGTAAAGCTGTCAGTAAAATTTAAATAAAAATCACTTATTTTTAAAATATGTGGGACTGTTATAAGTGTAAAATGTAAATATTTCAAGAAATTTTCTGAGTATTAACTACTTGAAAAAATTTATAACTAATTTTTTTCTTGGATTTGCTTTGAAATTAAGTTAAATATTATTCTTTAAAATAATGCATCCTACTTACAGATTTATTTTAATCTTATAAAATGTAAGTGGGAAGGTACAAAAGTGTGATTATAAAATAGATAATTGCTTTACTTTATTCAGTTCCTGTTTGCTTGATAGGTCCTTAATTTATTTCATTGATGGTCCTTACAAGTACTTTCCGTGCACAAAAGTGTGTACGAACCCCGAGAAGGAATTTTAGCCACTTTAGCAAAATTTCTTAAATTATAGGTTGTGGAATCTGATGTTCAAGACACCCTACTGGTTTTCTGTAGTTTTGTGTTAATGTACTACAAATTCAGCTTATTCAGATACGCAAAATTGCCCAGAATTTTAACCTTTGCCCTAATAATTAATTTGCAATTTATATACTGTAGGATATTAGAAATATATTTTACACATCATACTTTTGGCATAAAATAAAGTTTGTTTTAAATATCGTTAAGAAGAAATAAAGTAAAATTTTCAATAATTCACAGACTTACACTGGTAAGTGATGTGTTTTTATCACATGAAAATAAATAAAAGGGTTGTTTTCTGTTAACGGGGTACCAAACGTGCAACATGGTGCTAAAATTGTAGCTTTATAATTTATATCGCTTCGTGAATAGCTGTATATTGCAAAATTTATGCAAATCCAATTTTTTGTTAAGCCAAAACAGATCACCTTGTACATATACACAGGGTAACCATCATCTAATTAGATTTCACATTAACATTTATGTTTAGAGCTGAGTGGCACAGAAGAAGAACCAGAAGATCAGAAAGGTTCAACACCAGAAAGGTTCAAATGCTCACTATATAAAGCATTCTATTAGAAAGGGCTCATTATTTGAAAAGAGTCATTTGAGTATCATCGAGATTTTGATTTTTACCTGGATGTAGGTGTATGAAGCTAATACTAAAATGATTAAGACTGAATTAAATTTGATTCTTACTTTTGTGAATTTAAGTGGCGATGGCGGTATACAGATTCTAGTTCAGATAATTTTAGACAGTTTTTGAATGCCTGTTACTGATTCTTTGTGTGACATTTACCAAAGAAACAGAAATTTTTAAATAAGGTAAATCAATATTTCCTTTTTATACTGTGTAAATTAGATAACATGCATTTCCATTATTATGTTATTTCCTTGTTTGATTTAAAATGTAGTTTATTGAGATGATATATTTTTTGCTTAAATTGTGTTTTATTGCATTATGTTTTGGATGCCATTTTACTGGGGAGGACGTTGGATGTAAACAGGAATGGTGCCAAAAAATTGCCAATTTGCACCAAGGAGTATCCTGAAATGTATTTTTACCATTAAATCATTGATTTAACCCTAGAACACTAGCGTGTTTATATATGCCGCTATCACTAGCGATACGTAAAATTTACATGCTCTTTTAAAATTCATTTTATTTACTTATATTACATTAAGATGTTTCTAAATATGTTTTTATTTGCTGTTTTACCCAATATTAGTCTATAGTCGTGTATGAACTGGGTTTGTAACATTTTTTACAATTTTCAATAAGAATTTCCCATGTTTGGCGAATAGCAGCTAATTTATATTTTTTTACGCTCTTTCCTTGTGTCTTTTTCATCAAATCTTAAGCAATCCAAAAGAAATGAAAAGCGTCTCTCAGTAAATGTTACTCTATACCTTTCACTAGAAAAAGTTACATCAAACATAACTTTTGTTGACAAAGGGTTATCTTTTAAAACTGCAGAAAGTATTAATATTCCAAACAAGGCATTCAGTTCATCGTAATTTAAATTATTTAGGGAACCATCCGTAATATTTGCATAATCTATCTTCTTTCTGTTTATCTCTGCGTTTGTGTGAGAAAGTTTTTCTTCTTTGACTACATCAGAAATAAACAAAAGCCCACCAGCGGCCGAGCGGTGAAGACGCTGAACGCTGGTAGTTCGGTCCGAGGTTCGAATCCCGCGAACGGGCTGGCTGCATGGGCGTTTTCGTGGTTTTCCCCATGTGTAACGTGTATACGAGCCAGTTTCCCTTATAAAGTCCTCCACGAAGGCATCCCTCCCCTTAGACAGATAGCCCTCGTGTACTTTGCCATAATTGAATAACCTAACCTAACCTTTCTCTGTGTTTGTGTGAGTAAGTATTTCTTCTTTGACTACATCAGAAATAAACAAATTAAAACAATCAATTGGTTCCTTAGCAAATCGAGCCTCAGCAACTGAACCTGGTCTGATATGAACTATATTTTTTGCGTTGGTTTTCTGTTTAGTGGTGTCATTAATTTTCGTACACCACTCATAACCATTTATTCCTTTTACTAAGTCAGCATCCAGAAATATAATATTTCCTTGTTCATTTGTATCTTCAATATTTGTAGTCTTTCTATTTTCCTTTTGAACATTTAATTCAACTTTCTTTTACTTACTTTTGTCCATATCACTACTGCACTCAATTTCTTGTGTCGGGGAATCGATCACTAAATCAGGATCAATCTCTATTCTATCATCAGGAATATAATCCGGATTAGCATCACTGTCATCATTATCACCACTTTCACTTTCATCAGATTCCAAAAGCATTGCTTGAATTTCTTCATTCGTTAAATATTTGCGGCGTTTCGTCATTTTTTCAACACAGTATGAAATAAGAATCGAAACACATTTATATATGCCGCTCACAAATTTAAAAATAACCGACGCTATCACTAGGACTACGTTAAAATTACGTATTTAAAAAGTCATGTATTACTAGTGACACGAAAAATTTACGTGTTCAAAATTTCGCGTATTACTAGCAACACGTAAAATTCACGTCTGAGCTCTAGGTCATGTAACCGAGACAAATGAACCGCAGACGAAAAAATCAAACCATGTGGCATGAAGCCACCTACATGACACCTCGAAGCACTCAAGGTCAAACAACTGTATAGGTAAAACAACTGTAAAGGGCAGAAAGGAACCAATAAAGGATGGCAGCACGTAAAATTTACGTACACTAGTGTTCTAGGGTTAAAAGCCTGCATTTTGGGTGATTGTGCACCAAGTAATATAGCACATTGTTGAATTTGACATAAAGTTCAAGGAAGCTTTATTTTTACTGAATTTTATTTAGTTTTTTTTAGCCATTTTTGTTTTGAAATGTATGCCAAATACAAGGTTGTTTCAGCGATTTTTGACAACTGAATGCCTTGAAGCAGAATATTGGTGATTAGGAACTGACCGTAACGTGTTGAAAATGCGGTGCTGAAGAGCACATATGAAGAAACTGCAGAACACCCCCCCCAGGGTACAGATGTTAAAACCGTGCCTATCAAGAAAGAGGGAGACTAATTTGTGGTCATCTCACGGGGTGGAGTTTGCCACTTAGTGAAAAGCCTCAGTTTAAAGTGCTTCAGATTTCTGCAGTGAGTGGCGTCAGTAACGGACTTTTGATCGTGGACACATCAGTGGAGTTCCTTGTAATATAAGCATGGATATAGGAGCCAATGTTACTATCATTCAAAAAGATTTGGCTAAACAATTGAAAAGCAAACTCATCTGGAGGCTGCCCTGTGTTACCCTCTGTGTCTCAGGCAAGAAGATCGAAATCGAAGGAAAATTAAACATTAACATCACATTTGGAAGTGCCGCTTACCATCACACAACATATGTAGCAGAAATTACAGACCCTTGCATACCTGGATTGGACTTTCTAAGGGAATACAGTTTTTCCTTGAACTTTAAAAATAACGAATTGCATTCTGCCTCTGAGGAAATAACCTTATTCGGGATTAATGATGAAGGGGTGAAATCTATCCACAAAATCATAGTTCAAGACGATATCACAATATTGGCAAGAACAGAAATTTTACTTCCTGGATCCATAGCCGAAAATAGAAATTTCCGCTATAGCGTCATGGAATATCTCAAGAATTGTAATAGCTTCAGTGCTCGTCTACCTGTCAAGAACCATCATCCTGGTGAGAGTTGCCAATGTAACTGAGAAGGCGAGAGTTATTTAGAAAATGTGAAGTGGTTGCAGGATGCACTCTAGTAACCAGCATTGAAAGAAAAAGTAACATCCCAGAAACTGTGTCTTCAGAGAGCATTACATTGGAGTTATTGCAGAATGTGCAATTAAATGATAAAGAAAGGAATGCTGCTGAGCGTGTCAGTAAAAATCTTCAAGATGTTTTTTCCCACTCATCTTCTGACGTGAGTTGAACCAGTTTGACTCAACATAGAATCGATACTGGTGATCATCCATCAACCAAGTAACATCCAAGACGTCTGCTGATTGCTAAACAGGAAGAGGTACAAACACTTTTAAAGGACATGCAAGAAAGCAACCTCATCAAGCCCTGAGCAAGTCCCTGGGCATCTCCCATCATCCTGGTAAAGAAGAAAGACAGTTCAACCAGATTTTGCGTTGACTATAACCGGTTGAAAGAAGTTATGAAGGAAAACAGTTAACCTCTTCCTAGAATTGACGACATTCTGGATACTCTTTCTGGAAGCAAGTGGTTCTCAACACTTGATTTAAAGAGTGGATATTTCAGGTAGAAATACATCCTGATGACCAAGAAAAGAAGACATTTACCACTGGACAAGGACTTTGGCAGTTCAAGGTGATCCGTTTGGACTATGTAGTGTTCCGGCTACATTCAAACACCTAATGGACCTAATGTTATAATTCAAACACCTAATGTTTTCCAGTTTCGTACGGTCCTTAAGAGTCCTTAAAAGTCTTTAATTTTGGCTAAAATTGGTAAAAGGTCCTTAATTTTAATCATCTGAAATTTCTGCCTGTTTTTACGACTGCCATTTTGAGTGTGAATTAGCATTTTGGAAGAATATTTTTGGCGATTCACTGATAAATATGGTTATCTTTTTAAATGGATGAATTGGTTATAATTTGTTCCTATTTTTAATACAAACGTTGGGATACTCGAGGTTCTGCAACGTTACAATGTAGGAGTACCTTTTGAACGTATCGCCTTTGACATCTTAGGACCTCTGCCACGAACTGCTGATGGCAACAAATACATCCTCGTTGTCATCGATTATTTCACCAAGTGGCCTGAAGTGTATCCTATTCCTGATCAAGAGGCTGTCACAGTAGCAGAGATGATGATACAGCACTGGATTTCTAGGTTTGGAGTTCCTCTTCAGTTACATTCCGATCAGGGAAGGAATTTTACCTCGGCTGTAGTCAAGGAACTTTGCAAGCTACTCGGCATTGACAAAACCCAAACGACGCCTTTTCATCCCCAGTCGGACAGTATGGTAGAGAGGTTTAATCGATCCATCCTGAATAACCTCTCATTAGTGGTTTCCAGAAACCAACAGGACTGGGACAAGAAATTGCCACTATTTTTACTGTCTTACCGCAGTGCTGTCCACGAGACTACCGTCTATTCTCCATCGTGAATATTCTTCATTCGTGACCTTTGTCTGCCATGTGGTCTTTTGTTTGGTCGCCCTCCGGATGTGCCTTCATCATCTGAGGAATACATTCAAGATCTCCAGGCTCGGTTTGAAGTGATGTACAACTTTGCACGAGAACAAGTCAACTTGGCGACGGAGAAGATGAAGACCCAGTACGACACCGGATCTACAGAACATCGTTTCAATGAAGGAGACAAGGTGTGGTTGTGGAATCTGACTCATTGAAAAGGACTTTCTCCGAAATTAAAATCACCTTGGGATGGTCCGTACACAGTCCTAAACAGGCTGAACGACGTCGCGGTTCGGATTCATAAGTCATCGAACTCTAAGCCTAAAGTTGTCGATTATGACAGTTAGCTCCTTACTATGGCCATAGTACGTAGTGTATATAATTGTAAATAGTATAAGACCATGGTCCTTTTTGTTATTTAGTATTTGATAGTATTTTATTTGTATTTAGTATTTGGCGGTATTTGATTTGTATTTAGTATTTGGCGGTATTTGATTTGTATTTAGTAGTTGATAGTATTCGAGTTGCTGAAAGTTACTTATTGCAATTATTGTTTATTTTGTTATTGTAATGTGTTGTTTATTATTGCATTGATGCCTTAGTTGTAAGTTTGGCTTCGTGTACAGAGATTGTACTGCCCGTAACGTGCAAGTCTTCGGGAAGGGGGCCATTTTACGGATTTCGTATCTATATAGCTATTTATTTACAATTTGTAATTAAAATTGCCTTATTTTCCCGTGCAACGCAGACGATTTTTGAAGAGGAAGCTATGTCGGAAAAATAAAAGATTGTGTGCATTTAATATTTAATAAATAAATATCTTATAATTACTGTTGCCATGCACAAAAATCGCGGTTTTGCCAAAATATTCTAGTAAATAATTAAAAGCTTATAAAAGCCAAATTAAAACACCTCATCTCAGTTGTAGCTGTTTCAAAGCGAACTGCTGTTTGTTTACTTAATGCTGTGATTAATTGTAGCTAATTCGCTGTGAGATTGGATTAACTTTTTCTGTTTTGAATTGAATTCTGTTCAACGTTTCAGATATTGTGATATTGTACGAATATCTCTGAGGAAATATTTCAGTATTTTGTTTCATTTTGTGCGAGAGGAATAAATTTTATTAACTTTTGAACAACTTGTGCATTCAATCCATCACGAACCCATACATACGCAACAATGTTATTAAATGAGACTGCAGTGAACAACTTAACTGTTCACTGTAAGTATGTTGAAGTCAGTTTGCTTACTGTAAGTGGGCTAGATTGGCTAGGTTACTCACTTAAAATTTTATGCATTAACACTTTCCAAGTATTTTTTGTTTAGACTTCAAGCAATAAAAAGAACATTGTTTTACCTCATTTGACAATGACTATTTGAGCATAGGCAAATTTTTATGTAGATAGAAAAAGTTGCCTCTATATGAGGAAGAATTGCTCGTTTCCCCCTATTACTGTAACTGCGATTGGGAACAACAGATCATATATAAATTTAATTTTCAAATGATTCTTGTAAGTCAAATTAATTTTACTTTTAATACTCCATTTTAGTTTGCTTCGTGAAAGCATTATTATGGTATGTAAAAGAATTCAATGCAAAATATATTAAGCAGTAATTCCAGGTTTAAAGTATGGTTAGAGAGGTAGTACAAAAGGCTAGTCCTCACACTAGGACTATCATTGCATGCACAAACAATTGCTGAAGTCATTTTATCATAATGTGCTTAACAGTTATTAGGGGCACAATCCTATGATTTTGATCACTTGTCTTTTTTTTTCTTTCTTCTCCCTGTAATGTATATTTAGAAGACACAAAAACAATGTGAAAATGTAGAACTACTCCATGTGTTCTCATTTGTACAGTCATAAATGCCTTTTTTGAAATAGAATGTTTTTAACTATTTATTTTTATGCCATCAATCAGCTTTAAAATTGATTTATTTATTATGGCATGATCACTTTGACTCCCCCCCCTTATTCAATTCTCTTGAATGTATTTGAGCGTAATAAGCTGTCATTGTGCTTAGTCTTCATATTTGAAATACATTAAACCCTGACATGGCATGACAAATTAAGTGACCAGTTTTTCTGAGAATATAAACACTCAGAGATGACCACCATCATTATCTTTGTATGGTCTCTTAGAGAGGATTATAATTTTTCTTCATACCTAGTCCCCTTTGGTAAAAGTCATGGCATGCCACTGGTTTGTGGATAATTCCTGTTCATCTCAAATATATTTGTTTAATGTAAATTTAAGTCAAGAGTTCTATAGTTAAAAATGAAAAAATAACTGAGAAATAGTTCTCACTGAAGAAACAATTTTTACACAAAATGATTTGTTTGCTTCCTGTTTCTAGGAAGTATTAGTTTCTTCATTACTGTTTATTGTTATTATAAAATTAAATGAGTTGTAAAAGTTGACAAATATTTATTGTATGCAATTACTTCTAGACAGATTTCATAAGGAAGTGATCATTCATTGGCAATAAATTACAACAACTTTGTGATTTTCTGACAAGTATAAGTTATTCTGACCCCACAATTTATTTGTGAAATTCTGTAGGTGCACTTTGCACTTTCTGCTGCTTGTTACTTGTGCTTGAGTGAATTATACTGGCTGTTATTAATTACCTGTCATGAATGAGTTATAGGACTTTGAAAATATTTCAAAGTTACATTAGCTAACTTATTAATTTAGTACAAATCAAATGTCAGTATCCATCATCATTTTGAATCTTTGCTTGGAATTTAAACTATGCTTTTCAAGAAATTCCAATGTGTTGTAGTTTTGAATTAATTTTCATGTATCAGAAAATCAATGGTGTGAAATATGTAATCAGTAATTATGTGTTGAGTGTGTAGTGTATAATAGGTATTAATAGCACTTATTTGATGTTAAACAGCATTGACTAAATTTGAAGCAGAACATTTCGATGTAAAATTAAAAATTATGCAAGACTGATTGATTGTGATCAGACAGAGATCTGTTTCCTGATTGCCCATAAAATTGATGGTCATATTTAACATCAATCCAGTCTAAGTATTTTTTGGCCTAATTTTAAACTTTTATTGTTGATTTGTTAATGCAGTGAAAATTTATACCTATAATAATGTAATCTATTGCAGTATCATGTTTACCTATGATTAAAGTCTCTTGCATTGAAGTGTACTGAACATTCAAAGAAGTTAAGATTGATTATGTGATACTGAGTTAGTCTTCTTGCACGCTGAGACGTGTTGGCATAAAAATTGCAGGTGATGTTTGTGCTGCATTTTCTGCTTATCTGTTCCAAACATTACACTGTATTCATGGATCTGTTCCTTTCTTTAACATTATGAGTAAATAATTCAAAAGCTTTTATTCTAAGATCTTAGAGTTTTTTTTTTTTTTTTTTAAATGATATCGACAATGGCCTAGATCATTGATGAGTGTTCCAAGGGAATGTAGATAGAGGAGCAGTACATTTTACTGCTAAGATAAATCTCCGATGATGCATAAAAGATGTGAGAAGCTGTAGAAGATCACCACTATATATTTGGTTACATGCTGCATATCCAGACATGTTATCTGAAGGAAAAGTTTCATGCATCATAACAGAGCCACCATGATATTTTTAACATAAGCCTGCATATCTGGAATCTGGAATCCATGGTTTTATGTTGTCACATATCTTTCTAGTAGCCTAAAAGTTGTCTGTCTATGCAGCTCAATATCACTCTACATGGTTTCTTTTCTTTTTTTTTTTTTTTTTTTTTTTTTTTAATGTTCTTGACAAGCTAGGTGTGATGTCTTAAAGCGTCAATTTTAGGTTTCTTCCAGAAGAAACATGTCAGTTCAGTTTTTTAGTCATTAATTGTGGTATGTTTTCTGCTTTTTCTGAGTAAATATAGTAATTTTATATTTTTATGGAAGGAATGGAAATTAAAAAATTATCTACCATGTGAACAATTTGATAATTAGTATTTACTTAAAAATTTTGCACCATTGATTTATACCATGTAGAAGGTAAAGCTAATGAAAAAAATAATTACAAATTGTGCAAGTGAAATTTTCTTTTCGTCAAAACAGAACTTCATAATAATATTAACTTGTCTTTAATACTATATTCTCACATATATAACTACTGTCTATTTGATTTTTACCTTTAATAATTTTAAAAAATATCTAAAGGATAAACCACTATATTGTATGTATAATGAATGTAATGAACATGGGGAGAAAAAAACTTGATGTGCACAGTGGTCTGCTTTTGCTTAAAATAAAGTTGAAGAACTGCAAAAATTTCTCATTGAGTACAGCTTTGACACTGTGTATACTAAACGTTATATATTGGGTTGTCTGGAAAGTTCTGCTATTTTTTAAATCGAAGCAAGTTTTCTCCTAATTATTTTGTTACAGCTGATAAGAAGTTACCTTGGTGCAGCCAGATAATGTAAATACAGTGTGTCACCATAATTCTAGCATGTGTTATGGTATATATATATATATATTTCAGTTCAGCACTTAGAATGGCAAATCCAAAAGTTCACTTTTTCATATTATGTACTTTTGTTTTAAAAATGTTAATCAGATTGCTTGTAAAACTTTTGCTTTATTTGAACAAATTACTGTTGATGACAGAGTTCACAGGTGGTTTGAGAAGTTTTAAATGCTGAAATTCCAGCTTCAGAGAGGATGCTCACGCTAGATACCATCTCCTGTGCATAAAAACCTGTTAAATTAAGCTGTTGCTGAAAATTCACATTTTGTAATTCAGAAATGTTAAGGTAGACTAATATTTCAAAAAGTACAGTACATGATCATTTGTAAAAGCCAGTACAATATATATA
>KK113713.1:13786-48690 GCA_000611955.2 Stegodyphus mimosarum
GCTTGAGTGCATGTGATTCCTTTGCTGAAAAGAAATAAAGAAGCTCTTTTGTGAAATAGCTCATTACTGGAGATAAAAATAAGATAATATATAATAAAAGAAAAAGGTAATGGGGTAAGTCAAAAGAACCTTTTTTAGTAACATCAAGAAGGGGCTGTATCCCTAAAAAATAATACTTTTTATGTGGCAGGGCTGCAAAGGAATTATGTACTGTGAATTGTCCTCTCTAAATCACTAGATCTTGCTCCTTTGGATTTTCATTTCTTCACGTCACTTCAGAATACTCTGAAGAACCTGGAGTTCACATGTTTATAGACTGTCAAACAGCAGCTCAATAACCTCTTTATCAATAAGTGTAATGCCTTTTTTAAAAAAGGAATTTTCCAGCTGCCAGAGAGAGAGCAAAAGTCATAGGAAAAAAATGGTCCTGTTAGATTCATTGAAATTCATTTTTGTACTGCTTCATTTGTACTGTACAACTTTCTGGATGACCAATGTATTATCACTGTACATTTATTCACGACTTATATAAACAGGCTATCACATTTGGTGCTTTGGCACAATATTTTTAATTCTGTCATTTTTTTCTTTCATTTTGGCTCTTTTTAAGTTGTCTGATTCTGAAATCTAGACAAGGTAATTAATCTTACAAAGCAGTGTTCAAATTACTTTTTAACCAAATAAAAAAAAAAAAAAAAAAAAAAAAAAACTACTGTAGTTACAATAAAATTTTTTTTTATATAATTCTATCTTTTATAATAAGTGTATATCTCCTTGTAATTTTTTCAGAATATTCAGATATGTTTCAGTTCATCCTGTAAAATTTATTTAATGCTTTTTTCTGAATTTTTTCAAACATCTGATTTTTACTCTCACAAGATTGGCAGGTAAGCATGAAAGTTAGAATAATCAGTTCATTGAATTGAAGGATTTTTCCCCCATATCCTTATTAACACATCTCTGTCATAATAATATCAAGCTTCAGAATCTTAACAAAATATTTCAGTAATGTGTAAATGTTTTATTAAGATTTTGAAATGCTTGAGAGAGAGAGAGTTGTCATAAAAGATCAGACCTGCAGAAGGATGGGATCTGATTGCTTCATTGTAACATCAAGCTGCATTACTCTTAAGAAGCAATGAAAATGGACATTTCCTCATGTACCAGATTCACCATCATGAGATTCTGTCCATCTCCAAGACTTAAATCCAAAGTAAAGGGGTTTCCTTTATCCTGTAAGAGGCATTTCACATAAATCACAGAGAGTCCTAGGTATGTTTAAAAATTATTTGCCACACAGGGTTAAAATGAAGTTAAGAATTAGATAAAATACTCTAGGTTAACACCCTGGAACCATGTTAAAGTACAGGAGCTTTCATAGATGGCCCATGTGCTTCATTAGCTTTAATCTGCTTTTTTGTCTAGACATGGAACTGTCAGAGTACTAAAATTTAGATTTACTTGAATTGATAAATATTTGAATTTCTTGTAGTATACCAAAAGTATTTAATTACTGATCAAGAGAGATTTTGTTAAAAGTATGATTTACACTGATTCTTATATATTTTTTTCATCCACAGTTTTTTTTTTACCTCTTTTTCAGTAATATGAAATTTTCATTTCCCATATTAGCTTTTATTGTTGCTTTTTCTTCATATTGTTGCTCAAAAATCTGAAGGATCGAAAAGATTATAATTAGATTTCAAATTAGTAGGGGAAAATACATCATCTTTTTATTTGACATTTAACAAGGAAAAAGTTTCATTTTTTTATCGCACTTGTTATTTTAAAAAGAGAGATATTTTTGCTTGTTTGAATAACTCATTTTGGTTTTAATTTCTTACATAGTTTAAAAATTACTTGAAAATTTTTAATACACCTCTAATGTGAGTGCCATTTGTAGCTCTGGCTATATCTAAATCATATTTTGCTTCTAAGTCATAGCCTCATTTTACATTCTTGAAAGCATCAAATGTGTGACTAGTTCTATTGCCTTTGTAATTTAGGCATGAAAATCTGCCACGCTGGCTACAGATGCTCATCTTAAGGAGCCAAGCCTGGTGAATGCCATAAAAAACCTACTCCATGCCAGTGTTCTTGTCAAACAAAATTTTCTTAGTTCTTTCCAGCTATGTAAACTATAATGCAATAAGCTGATTAATTTTGGATTATGTATGTCATTCTTTTTCATCATATCTTCCCCTAACACCCTGTACCTCAAATTAGGCTTTAACTATTCAAATATCTTATCACATATTAGACATACTGTATGAGAAATTTTTTCCTCATATGACATGTATGTAATCAAACAAAATTTTTTTACAGTGTGTTCCGGACTTATTATCCAAATTTGCAAGACTTCATTCCTTCCAAGTCCCCCCCCATTTTCCACCTGACCCTGATTAAAAAAATCTACAATATCCATCTCCATTGCATCAATTACATCAGAGTTTGCTTTAATGTGTCTGAACTGAAATGGACTGTAGGCTGGATGTGTGTTGTGTGATTGAAGGATCTTATATAGAGTACACGTGAATAGGAAACCAGAAATTTGAATACTTAAAGCTTAATTTGCCACACCTAAATATGTGTTGATTAAATTGTTTGCTATAATTATTTATTTAAGTTAGCCAAAAGTCTTCTTGAATTGTTAGTGAGAAGTGGTGGAGACGGGTGGGGCAATTTTCTTCCAAATTGGGACAGATCTGTTCAAATTTGTACTGCTATCCATAAGATGTCCAAACCTCAAGCCAATTACAGGTGCAACTCTTGCAATCTTGGTCACTATAAAATTTGTGGACTTGATCTGATGATACTTTTAAGTGAAATAAGTCCCGTTAACACGATGATTTTGTTTTCTTTAACTCACTTTATATTTAAGTTTTTGCAGAAATAAAAGATGTTTTGTTTATGTAATTACTTAAAACATTCTACTGCACATGTACTTTGTACTGTTCGCCTTACCTTTTCCTAAGATTTAGCATTTTAATTACTTTCAAATATATATCATGGTAGTCCAGATGCTATGGTGAAAACTAGATAGTGAATTTGTTATCATTTAGGATGGTGATAAATTTTGGAGAATGCCAGAGTGCTATGTCCGGGGCAGCACTATTAAGTACATGAGGATACCTGATGAAGTTATCGATATGGTGAAAGAAGAAACATTGTCAAAGGGACGTGGACGAGGTGATATCAAAAGAGGAGGAATGGGCCAAAGAGGAAGAGGAGGTGGAAGAGGTTAGTTTTTTATGTAATAATTATTGTAAATGATGTAAATGGTATTTATGCAGTAGAATTCCATTAATCTGCACGCTTTGGGAATAACTGCTACATGAATTTGAGAACTTTGCAGAATGCATTCCTCAGTTCTGTTTACATTTCACCTTCTCTGATTGCATTACATTTGGATTATTTGCACAAAATTATGAATGAAAACATATTGATAAGAATTACTTATTCAAGATTTACTGAGTACAAAACTGTTATTTCTTAAATACAATTAAATGCAAAGAAAATAATGCCAATACAGGGGGAAAATGTAATAGTGAGGTAAATATTTTAAAGAAGTAAAGAACTCTTTTATAAAAGTGCATCAAAATATTTTGTGCAAAAAAAAAAAGTATCCATCGCTGAAATTACTTTCAAAGTAATTTTATTACTTCTGATTATCTGCATCCCTACTTCCTGTGTTTTTCACATACTTTTGAGTACACATATGACAATAGCCAACCCATTCATGCACATAACCATATGTATATATGAGTATATCAGCTTCATTAGATTGCCCCTTACAAAATTCCTTGTTTCTTGCCAAGTGCCCTTTCTATTATTATTTGTATACAGAATAATACCTGAGAGCCATAAAAAATTGGTAAGCAAATGTCTTTCAGCAATTCCCAATGCTGCCACTGAGTTGCCAACATTTTTATGTGTATTTGGATAATCAGAAAATATTATAATTATTAAACCCTTAAGCAAAAGTATAAAAAAAAATAAATACTGTTTTAAAAAAAACTGTTGTGAATTTTCTCCTAAGTGGAATCCCTGCATTAATTCTGCCATTATTTTATGTGCATTTCAGTTGGATAAATACTGCTTATTGGATTACTGCATACAGTTAACAAAAGACACAATATTAAAATTTAAGATATTAATGTTGCATTTTTGATGCTGGGAAAATCTGTATGTGTGCTGTGTTTAGTTGTCTCTTTCTATTCATTGCTGGTACTAAAAAACATGCTTGTTGCGCATAGAATGTATATTAAGTCCCAACTACCACTTATACCAAAAATATTATGCATTTTGCACGATTTGTTCTAGCTCAAGGAAATACTACTCCAAGGGCTTGTGACTCTGAAAAATTACTGATTGAATGTCTTACAGAGAAAAGAAATGAAAAGCAGTTTTCACATGTGTGCAAGCTGATTGGTTGAGAGAGGATAATCAAGTGTAATTCTTGAAAAGTACTAAAAAAAACTACTACCTCGAGTTAAAATGTAAATACCATAGAAAAATTCATGCACAGTGCACTGTTAAAAATTAACAGTTCATAGCACTAGTAGACCACATATTCTTCGTAATTCAGAAGAGAGGCAAAATCAGTTGGTATGACATGGTCTTGAATGCCTGCCATCTGAATTTCATGACATAGTATTTCAATCAGAAGCATTGCTGTAGGATGACATGCATTAATTTAAATTTCAGCATCTGAATTTCAGCATGTAGTCAGATGAATTCTTGTCACAGGCAAACCACAAAATTTATTTTAAAAGATAGCAAAATATTAATTCAAAAAAGAGGGATTTTCTTGAGTAAAAAAATTGCAGAAGTTCATGATTGTTGTTCACTAAAAAAAGTTATGCATATGCAGAAAATGCTAATAATAGCTTCAATAATAAAGTAAAATCACTTCATAAAATATGTTATAAATGTAGTGCATTTTTGTTAAATAGTTTATTTTGCATTTACATCTAAGGGACATAAATATTGTTAAATCTGTTGTTCTGAGCTGTTCTGAAAACTGAAATTTGATTTATTTATATCCAAGAGGCATTCATAGATTAGTTGGTTGTAGGTAATTAGGATTCCACTATTTAATGTATGTACGCTGGTAGTTGCACAGTTGAAACTTAGATTTTTGTAGAATATGTGCTTTCTTTTCATATATGTAATCTGTGCATAGTCAGTCTTTTGCTTTTCTACACTGGTTATCATAAATTAAGGAAAAATCGCAAAAATCATGATTGCTGAAAAAGTTACATGTAGAATTTTATGACATTTATTCACAATATACAATACATAGTAAGGTATCAAATAACATAAAAAGAAATTACCAGACAATTATGGTAGTATGGAAATTAGTATGTATATAAAATGAACAAATCGAAGGTGTCAGTTTGCTATAGGAAAAGTACCTTCAATATGGAATATGATCGCTTCTAAAAGCAATACAGCACATACAGCCATGTGTGATGCCTTCAGTTATGCAGTATATCAGTTCCAGAGAAAGTGAGAGTCATTTCTCTTGCAAAGCAGTTGCAAGTGCAGCAAGGGTCTGAGGGGGCGGATTGAGAGCAGCTAGAGATCTTCCTAAAGCATCCCAAACGTGCTTGATAAGATTCAAGTCCGGGGATCGAGCTGGCCACTCCATGTGCATAATTGTTTGCTGTTGAAGATAATCATCTACGATGCGAGCTTTGTGTGGTCTTGCATAGTCATCTTGTAACAGGAAAGTATCACCTATTGCACAGGCATATGGGCGTCCATAAGCATCAAGGATGTCATCTCTATAAACTTGAGCATTCATGATTCCCCTTGGAAAGACATGGAGGTCTGTGCGTCCACCCAAAGAGAGGCCACATAGAACACAAACACTACCTCTTCCGTATGCATCTCTTTCACGGATGTTTGACTGATGATAACAGGTTCCAGTTTCTCTCCATATCAAATAACGCCTACTATCACTTTCTAGACTAAACCTGGACTCATTTGTAAAGAGAAGAGTCCTCCATTGATCAGGCGTCCAGTGGACATGTTGTCGTGCCCACTGCAAACGGTCCCTCCTATGGCGTGACATGAGTGGCATACAGATGGCTGGTCGCCTCGCATACAGACCACCTTTGTGAAACCTTCTACTCACAGTTGACGTTGACACCAACCTTCTGGTGGCTGCAGCAAGGGAGGATCTAAGAAGTGTCGGAATAGCGGTTCTATTTCTGCGTGCACATAATGAAAATATTGGTCATCGTAGCAGTTGCCCGTCCTTGGCTGAACCTCCTAAATGCCGAATCTGTGGTTTGAAATTGCCTCCAAAGTCTATGAACCACAGAAGGACTCACATTTACCCATCTAGCCACTTCTGTTTGACTTTGTTCTGCCTCTAGTCTCCCAATGGCTTTCCATCATAGTTCTGCGGGCAAATGATGCTTGGAGTTCATTGTTACGAATTGGCTATCTCAGATTTCTGATGTCGCCATCACAGTGAAATATGTGGGCTTGCTCGCAAACATGGACTTTTATGCTCCTTGCAAATGACGTATTCCGATTGCAGCGCCACTAATTTGCATGTTGCAGTTTTACTCAGCTACTCTTACTTGGCAACATATTCAAATTTTACACGGTTTGTCTTATTTTTTGAGGGAGTTAGCACTATTTTTGTGATTTTTCATTAATTTATGATAACCTGTGTAAAATGAAAGATGATAAATCCATGTATTTTTGTAAATATGTCTTAAGGTAAACATTTTATTAGTGCTATTTTTATAATTTATGGTGTTTGTGCTATTTTTTTAACTTGACATTGATATGTCATAAACATAAATGCATTTTTTTCTCACCCTCTTTTGTCAGGAACTGTTAAAAAATCAGAAATACAAGATATGTTGTGGCCTTTTACTATGTAATAAATTTCTTAAACAAATTGTTGCTTATGTTTGAAAGGGTCCGTAGTTATTATCAGAGTAAAATATATTCCCCTTAAAGTAAAATATTTTTTTATGTAAACATAGGATTTAGATAGAGACATTTTTATTTCAAGCCAAACTGTCATTTGTCAACAATGAAACCATTACCACTAGTCTTTGGTAAGTTTCTGGTTTTCTTAATTTAGAAATGTGCATGTAGAAATTTTGCATAAATTAGGTTGGTTTGTTATTTAAGTATGGGAGAGCTCATGGAGAATATCTGCATTAGCGAAGGATTGAGAACTTTTCCAAGGGAAGGTGGCTCACATTCACGCTGCACGTGGGGAAAATCATGAAAACTGCAGCCAACTCCTTCACCTGCGTTTGTTTGTGGGGCAAACTCTCAGCAGTTTTTAACCGCTTGGCCATAGTGGGACCACTTAAATTAAGAGCCAGTTTATTAAATTTGTAAAGTATATGTTAATTAACCAGTTGTTATGATTTAAGTTTTTACTATACCTTCTTCTTTCCGTATTCCTCATCAGACTACAAATTAGCTTTGCTGTATTTAAGCTGAGAGTACCGAATCTTTAAAGGTTCTGGCAATCAAGTCATAATCAAGTTATTTTTAGCCATCTCTATTTAAAAATTATATTCCTGATTTAGTATTCTTGCTAACCGATGCTTTAAATATAGGTACATTGTTAAAATATATGTGCCAACTTATTCTGTTTAATGTATGGTCTTGGACTACATTATCAACATTTGAATTTAATTGTCTATTCTGTTAATTTAAAATATCCACAGTTGTGTAAATTTCATTTGTAGCATAGGCTGTACCTTATTGTTCAAACTGAGAGTAAAATTAAAATGTTATTTAAACCTTCTTTTATATTTTATGAGTTGTTGAAGATGTAGCAATAACTCATTATCTGTCTAGTAGTTTTGCAGGATTTTAACTCTAGTTTCCAGTTATAATGGCACCCTACAGGTTCTAATTTACTATCTAGTTTGCAAATATTTAAAGTATTATTCTCTTCTCAGGTACAAACAGGAGAGTTTTTTTAACTCATTCGTTTTTAAATTATCAGGCCATTGTACAAATTAATGTTCAGTTACATTTACTATTATTGTATTCATTTAGTGTTATTGAAATCTAAGCTAAAGTTGGGAGAAAGACTGAAAGAAGCATTAGACATTAAATAGAATAAGCTGGCTCATATATTTTACCAGTGTGTATTTAAAGCATTGGCTAGCAAGAATTCTAAAAGCCAGAATTTAATTTTTAAACAGAGCTGGTTAAAAAGGCTAAAGGAAGATGCAATTGTCAGAAGCTCTCTCAAATAAAGATTCAGAACCCTCAACTTAAATACACACAAAGCTAAGAATGTCTCAGATAACAAGCCATTTCAAAAATGAGTATGGTATGTAATGAATAAAAAAGGGATGATTATTGCAGATACTCCTGCAGAATGCCTCAGAAAAATCATTAGGCATTTTTTTTAATAAGGTAAGAAGCCATTAAGAAGAAAAACTTTTTAATAGAAAAATAAAATATTTATTTGCATAACAATTTAGTCTTTTTTATGTTATGTTATTTGATTTTTGTGATTTAAAAAATAAAAAATTTGAACTTATTTGGAAATATGAATTAATATTTTAATGAACTAAATGTAGGTGATAAAATTGTGTGAAGCAATGTCACAGTGATGCAACAGTGGAATTTTTTTGTGCATATACATGTATAAATTAAAATGTAGATAGTACAACTTCCTGATTTATATAAGGAGTGTTCAAATGAAAAGGTACGAGACAATGCTATGGTTATTTAAGTCTTTATTTACAAGTAATCACCAGAAGTCTGAGCTCAACTATTCATTCTACTGTTTCACGAGCCAAAGGATTCCCTCTTCCCAGAATTCCTGTAGCTGTGACTGGAGCTAGTCGTCCACTGTGTCCTTCAGTTCATCATCCAAATTGAGTCGCTTCCCTTTGAGATGTCACTTCTCACCAAGTCATTCACCTTGTTGATGAGTTTGGCCGCAATTGTCATGTTTACCTAGCCTATACTCGGGTCATCACTTAAACACTCCAGGCCTTCACAAAAACTGGCACTCCACTGACTTATCGGGCACACAGTCTTCCCCATATACAGCCACCATCTGCATACAACATACATCTGCCTGCTTCTCTCCTGTGTCATGTGCAGGTGCCTGCACATTCACACAACCTGACGCTACATTTGTGTCCGTAGATCATATTCAAATTTCAACCAGTTTATTTGTTATGTTTCGTACCTTCTTGTTTGAAAACCCTTCATATATTAGTTACCACCTTAATTAGTAGTCCTATTTAAAATTTATTATTTTTTTGCGGGGCTTGATTTTTAATCTCTTGCAATAAAGTTTGTGAATTAAAAAATTAAAATTTCAAAATTTGCATTTGTAAGTAAGCATTTGGCTTATTAAGCGGGAAAAATGTCGCCCCCCCTTTTTTTCTCAGTTTTGCTGTACTACATGTAGTATTTTAATGTTTATTTATTAAACCTAAAAGAGAAAAGTGAGATTTTTGGTTTCAGTTTAATCAAATCTAATTTGTCGTTTAAATGAAAGATCTTACGAATTGCAGACCTTCTTTTTAAATGAAATTTTATTCAAGAGTAAAAATTTTAGCTTTGTGAACATGCAATATTAGTTAACATTTTTATTTGAGAAAAGAAGTGAAATATTTATATGATTATTTCATGTTTTTTCAATATTTGGCTTTTTAAAATAATGTTATATAATATTTTTAAACAATTTTTCATGATACATTTCTTCAGTTTGTTAGATAGCAGTTTGAAGTTATCACATTGCAAGTTTTTAATTCATGAATTTATTAATCTCAAAGGAAGAATATTGATACTGTGATCCTAAATATTTTAGCCTTAATTTAAAATTGGGTATTTCCAAATTCTATGCTGTGTTATCTGTATAGCTGTCTGTATCTAAAGTATTGTAAATTCTATAAGTGTATTTAATCATAATATAAATTTGCAGTTCCCTTTTTCCATATTGTTTGAAACTATTTGAGGTTCGGAACTAATTCAGTACATTTTGAAACTGCTCTCTGCAGGTTCTTTCGGAGCTCGAGGAGGTCGTGGAGGCAATCAAAACAGAGGCTCTGGCCACGGAAGGCCTGGAAGGCCGAAACCAAATTAAGATGAAATATCTCTAAAGCTACAGTCTGATATTGTATATATTCATCTGTTCTGATAATCACATCATTTGATTGTATTTAATAAAGTAAATTAATTGTATATAAAAGAGTTTTTTAGGTTGTTATATCATTTGAATAATTTGATGTGCACATGAATGAAAGAACTTACTTGTTAATTTCCATGCATTCATTTTCTTGGATATCTGAGCCTCAGTGCATAACAGTGACAAACGTGTGTCAAGTAAAGTGCACAACAGACTGATATTAAATATTATGCATTTCTTGTATGGTTCATTTAACTCACAAACCACTGGTAACATAGTTGCAAATGGATGATAATTAAAATTCCTGAAAATGCTTGGTTACATCCTGTCTTAGATTCCTGGTAACAGAAACTTCTAATTTCATCAATGGTTGTTTTTATAGGTAGTATAACTAGAACCAGTTTTTCTAGAATGTTTTCCTCATATTTATCTCATAAAAGTTCATAGCACTGAAAGTTAGGTTAAGTTAAATTATTTGAATATAGTAAAGCACTTTAAGAATTATCTGCATAAGGGAAGGGATGCTTTCATTGAGGATTTTATGAGAGAAACTGGCTTATATTCACATTATGCATGGGGAAAACTAATCCTGCAGTAGCTTGTTCTCTTGGATTCCAATCCAAGTTAACTACCAATATTTAGCCATTGGTACTTATTCAGCAGTGTATCAATATTTGGGCATTGGTGGGGTAATGGCAGAGTTGTTAGAAAAAAGAACAAAATTATTTATATTTTGTTTGAAAAAGGTTTTGGTAGGCTTGTGTCCTTAAATATTGATCCCAGATGTATAAATCCAACTGTAAATATACTCAAAAATTTATTTTGTAGTTTGTTTTATTTGATTGTGGCAAAGCATGCAAGAGCTATCTGCATAAGAGCTGAGATGCCTTTGTAGAGGACTTTCTTAGAGAAACTAACTCATATCCATGTTACACATAAGGAAAACTATGAAAATCCCCAAGCCATCAGCCTATTCACCAGAAATTGAATCCAGGTTGAACTACCAGTGTTCAATGACTTTTAGGCCAATTATTTTATGAAAACAGGCTTCTGCACAGCAAATTAGAAAGGTTTGCATGTAATAAAATGTAACTTTTTATGTGGCTTTCATTGAAAGCAGTTTCAAATTAATAAAATATTCAGTGTCTTCTAATTAATTGATTAAAAAGTTCTGTACCATTTTATGCAAAATTAATAAAAACCTTATTTTAACTGCTTCTATTGAAATAAAATATATGTATGAAATTGGTTATATCCCAAGACAGGAACTCATACCTTGAAAGCTAATCACTTTTTCCCTAAGAATTTGAGCGTATCTGGTAGAAATATTATTCCCTTCATAATGGATTCTTTGTCAGGTGGGAGGCTCCTCCAAAAAAGATGTTCTCGTTTAGTCTGAATTCCTACTTGTTACTTCAGTCACCCGATTTTTTACATATATTTAGAAATGTTTTAATTCAAATTTTGCACTGTTTCACAATAGGCCTTTTTCGTATGCATTTTCTAAAATGCATGTGGTGCAGGAAAGTCTTAACTATATTCATTTATGATTTCAAAGATTGTACTGACAACATATTCCATTGTTCTCCATTATATTGCAAAATGCTTCTGCTGAAAGATTTTCATGAGCAGAACATTTAATCTTGAATTGAGATACATCACAATTTTCTGTAAAAAAATATGTAATTTTTTTTGGGGGGGGGATGTAGAACCTAGTCATGTTTACCATCTTAAATGCAGTTATAGTCATGACAACTTTGCCATTCACTATATTAAATATGTGTTTACTATTATATCATTACTACAAAAACTTATGCTATTTACTCCTTGTGTCCACTTATAAGAAAACGTGAATGTTCAATGCTCACCTGAAAGCCCATAAGTGTATTTTTTACACAAATATGGAAGAAAATAAAACACCTATGATGAGGTTCAATTATTTGAATTTTAATTAAACTAGCGTTAAGTACATAGTTTAATAAATTATATAACGGATAGGAATATGAATTAATAACAAAATATCATTAATGAGAAGATGACTGATTGTAGGTGTTCTGCTGCAGAACAGAGGGCATTACTATGACGTGATCCCAACTTATATCCTCAATATTGAATAGGCTCAATAGGCTGACTGCATGGACGCTTTCATGGTTTCCCCCAGGTGTAACACATATACAAGCCAGTTTTCCCTAGAAAATCTTTCCAAAAGGCATACCATTCCTTATGAGGGCTTTGACATAATTAAGCAAACTAAACCTTGGAGAATATTCACCGCTTACCAAGACTCATGTCAACCCCACCTGGATCATTAGACTCTTAGAAATCTCTCTTTACTCAGTACTATACTGTCCCCATGGGATCACCACTTCCAGGGAACAGAGACCATGACTATTTACCTGAAGATCTGACTGGTCATCATTAAAGTTACTTTGGGAAATTATGCAAGATTTCTTTGTGGTTATGAGGAATATGCACTGATCTACTGATATGACTACGGAATTATCTTTGGGCCTCAGTATGCACTGAGCTGCTGGTACCACCAGCTTGGGGATTTACACCAAGCTGCTTCTTAGGGCCCAAAGGAACTCAAACCTCCAGTTCAGTGTTTCTGTCTCATGCTGAGACTGTCAGAGTACAGATCCCTGCCAAGACTGAATGGCATAAATGACTCCTGGGTAGGGATAGAAAGGTGATCCTTATGTGCAGGAGCATATCCTGAATTTTCATAAAGGACTGTTGAACACTAAATTAAAAAAAAATTCCATTTATGAATGTTAAGTTAGAATTACGTGTGTTTGAAAGTTGAGTATAATATTTGCATATTAATATATTGCCCAGCATAAAAAATAATGAAATGGACACATTAAAAATTCTTCAAATTTAAGGTCTAAAATGCTGAAATGGAAGTATTTTCAAATAATGCTTGTGAACAGTTTAATCCTATAGTCATAATTCAATTTCTCTTATGCATATTTCTCCATAATATATATCCAAGTCTAATCAGCAAATAAATTATATTAATCAGTTATTAATTCATCCTCATGCCACATAAATGTTGAAAACTGGTACGGTCAGTATTGATATTGACAAAATTGATGACTCAATTTTTTTTTAATTTCACTTATGTTGCAAATACTGATAATATATATGGATGGTATAAATTTATTTGGACATTTATTTTCAGTCTCAAGAGCAAAACAGAAAACATTCAATTAAAATAATTTATAAGACTAGTGTTAGATATACACTCTTGCAGAAAAATCGAAGCACTATGGAGGAAGTGGTTGTTTTTGATGAAACTGAATGTGTGTATAGCTCATACACAGGTAATAAAATGATTAAAAAATCATGGTCATAGTACCTGTTCACGGCTCACAATCACCCGTTGAGTGTTCAAATTAGTAGTTGGTCGAACCGCCCCTGGCGGCAATGCGGGCTTGAATTCGTCGAGGCAAGGAGTGGTAGGAGTTCCTAATGTCATCCTGCAACACATTCTGCCAGGCATTCATCAGTTGTCGCTCCAGATCTGCAATATTTTGTGGTGTCCGAATCTGGCGGCTTACCTGTCCGAGACATGTTCGATTGGTGAAAGGTCTGGTAACCTTGCTGGCCAAGAAAGAGTATCAACCACACTGAGATAGTCCAGAGATAAAGCGAGTGGTATGTGACCTGGTATTATCTTGTTGGAAAATGGCCGCAGGATGACGTGCTATGAAGGGTAATACAACCAGTCGTAGGATGGTATCAACATATCTTTGAGCTGTTAAAAATGTACGGAGGATGACTAAAGATGACCTGCTGTCAAAAGATGCCACACCATCACACCAGGGGTTACGACTGTGTCTTTAGGTTAAGTTAATATAAATTATAAAATAAGATATGATTACAGAGTATAAATGGTAGGTTTTATTTCCGCCCCCTCCCTTTTTTTTTTCCAAAGGGCCGAGCACATACTTTTCGCGTATTTGTCAAGAATAGCAAACCAAGCAGTCTTGTAGCATTTCATCATAGAGAACTAGGGATGGTCTGATATTAAATTCACGAGAAGGCGTAAGAACACATTCGGGATTCCAACTGTCACGTTGCCATTCGGACTAGCAGTCAGCATCCGCTAACCGGTCTACAGTCCAGGGGAATGATAAAACAAAAATTAATGTTTTTATTTGGAGGAAAGCAAAATGCACTTTTATCTCGGTTGGAAGAAAAATATTTCCCTTCGCACTGAAGTATATGTGCATTTTTACATTGGCTTATAGTATATGTGCATTTGTATATGTAAATACATTCTGAGCAAATGAATGTGGCCCACAGAAACTGCTTTTTAGTTTTGCATTTTCGAACGGCGGAGTTTTTCTTCAACTGCTGAAGTTATCCTATGCATTTTGCTCTTACCATAAAAATTCAGTCATTTTTTTGTTCGTAGTACCAATATCAATTTTACTAACTTCTGAATAAAATATGGCATTTTCTGTTCATATTGCAATTCAAGTGTACAATAGAATTTGCCTGATTTGAAGCTCCAGTGAGCTCTGGCTAGAATAATGATTTCACTGAGAAACCGGACATTGATGGAATGCAAGTCTTGATCTGAGCAAAATTTTCATGTTTTAAAACAAATACAAACAATACACTGGACTTTTCACAACTTAAAAATGGTTATGGTAAAAGAAAAACCTTCATTCAACATCATAAACTATTAACTAACTAGTTTTCTTCTAGTATGTAGTTTGAGTATGTCTCGTATTTTTACCTTTAAATATAGTGCATACGCTTATTAAGTTTTTTCATTTTTTAAGTAATTTTTATTTTTCAGAGAACGATCAAAATCGAAATGCAGGATGACGTAAGTCCTTTGAAAAAGCTGCTCTGTTTCATCCCCGGCTATACTTAAATTTGTTAAAGAAGTGGAAAAAAATACTACCTCAATTAAACAACTTAAAACAGAAAACTAGTGTTTGCATAATAGTAATTTGTAAAACGTTAATATAAATTGCGCTAAATTCAGTGCTGAACAATAAACACTCATTTTAATGAGACAACGATCTTCCGTGGTGTTCTGTGGGAAAGGAAAAAATATGATGCTTTTGCAGGTCACGGAAACGCTTAGATCTTCGCCATTACAAAACTGGTTTATGGTTCGTTTGATAGGTGAAAGTCTACACTACAAAATGCAAAACGAATTTCGGTTCAGCCCAGCTGAGTGACATATTTACCGAAAGTCGCGGGACTTTTGATGATGTTACATGCTGTGTGCACAGTGAGTAGCCGTACATCCCCAGTCCCACGCGTTCTTGTCTGGTACGAGCTTCCGGCTCGCATGTAAGCATTTTGTACCGCGCCACGCGCATAGGAAAAAATCCGTACGTGTGATTGGACATACTTTCCGATGACATCATTTTCTCTTGGCGGAATTCTTACAGTTTTGTTTTTGTTGAATGATGCCCATGAGTGATACGGAAGCGTGAAAATTATAATTTATTTTCTTTGAATAATAATGCCAGACAAAAAAAATTGACATGCAGCCTTCTACAGTTGACATCCTCTTTATGGGATAATAAAATTATAAAATCCTTCAAACATGCTGTTAATATCAGAAGCAATCTTAAATGCTTAGATTATATAAATAGCTGCGTTCATAAATTTAGTGCAAAAAACAAAACACATAGGATTATACGACGATCTCGACTCAAATGTAAAGGCATATGTGCTAGCAAGTGTATTATTATTGAAATTTTGTTGCATTCTATTTCTTTCACATTGCAGAAATTATTTCACCTTGAAAAAAGAAAAGGCGCCCGCCGTCCAACAGATATTCTAGAATGTGTTTCTAGGCACATGGGGACCACTGCGTTAACCGTCAGTGGTGCTGGCATATAGATAGTATGCAAAGGGAGAATTAGAAAAGGCACAGCAAGGCGCAACTCGTTTGGTTTTGAATTATTGATTCTAAATATAATCGATGACATTCTGCAGCCAAAACTTTTGACGTCCTGTATCTAAATTTAAATTTCATGTCTTCATTTGTTCTTAAATAAATAAATTTTTCATCTAAGTTTGAAGATCCTTCTGGAATTGCTAAAAAAAAAAATGGGTCCAAAACCCGAGTGCATTCCAGTTTTAAAACGTGTTGAAATCCTTTCTTGAAGGCCGGTTCTAGAGATTCTAAATGTTGGGAATATTCAAACACATTTTCATCATTCTCCGTCCCCCTACAATTGACAAATATAGCAAGAGGCTGAATTCTTCCCATGCCAAGCTACATTCATACTTAGCTTTTTCACAAACGTAGAAATTATGTATTTCTTCCATTAGATTCAGATCATCATTTTTTAGTTGAAGGTTCAGTTCAATGAACTTGCAAAATAGATATGCCAGGTAAAATATAATATCTTTTCGCATTTAATAATCTGCTTATAAACACAATCTTTGCCTTTTGTCTTTAAAAGCTTAGCACTAAAATGAAGAGTTTGAAACGGCTCAAGCAGGTTCTTTTTGATAGCCAACGAACTTCACGTTAAGGAGAAGACAATTGAAGTCTTCATTATTTTCAGTATAGGTTAATTTAAACAACTTATCATTTACCTCTGATTTTATTTACTGCTCTGGGTGAGATGAAGTGAGCTATGTAATCGTTTAGTCGGAATTTTCTATGCTAGATTATGCTGGTGAATAGCAGAGGGTATGAATGGATTTAGTAACTTTGCTTTCATATTTACCACAAAAACATTGCAGCATATAATTATTGGAGCACTTTTAGTAGCAACTGACAGTGTTTCATTCAAGTTTGGTCAAATAATAAATTTTGGCAGATTTGTTGATTCCTCATAAAATACATATAGTAAGATGCATTTGATGAATAAGGCATCAGTATTAGCAAAATTGGCGTATCAAACTGTATGGAAAAATTATACATGTACTTTACAGAGGAAGTTTAAATATTTTTAGTCATTGATTCTTCTTTGGACTAGATCATTACCCAAAGGGATTTTTTTATTCACTTGGTTGGTAACATATATAATATAGTTCTTAATATATCCTTTGTGGCTGTTAAAACACGTCTTCTCCAATATGAAGCAGCACTGCTGATGTTGCAATAAAAAAAGCAGTATCACAAAAGCGTGCAATCCATCGTCTTGTTGTTTGGATGCTGTTGAAAACTAATTTTCCAATGATGGCTGTTTTACAAACGTCTCTTTCAGTCCTTGAAATTAATGGATATCTTTATCTATTGACAGAAACGTCTCTGGAAAGCAGCATAGATATCAGCTCAGTACTGCCTGTAGTTTTCCATAGGTTCAGACATGGTAATAACTGACACAAAAGAAAAAGGATTAACAGCATCTTATTTTAAAAAAATATCCAAACTATTTTTTAATCTCAGAAAATATTTAGATTAAACATTTTTCAAAATAGGAATCTTTAATTCTTTTTTATTATAGGACTACTCGTATTTTTCAAGCTAAAGACACGAACATGGACTGTTTAAAAAGTCAAAGCGTTAGTGAAAAAAATTATATAAAAGAATATTTTTATTTCTGAGTTATTATTTTTAATAAACAAGCTCATTTTTTTTATTTGATGATTCATTTTCATTCATTCATAAGAAATAGTTTTAAACTATTTATATATATCAGTTTTATACAAATATAGTTCAAATCAGATATACAAATTAAATACTAGTTTTTAACAAACTTTTTATTCAAATTTAGTTAAACTGTTGTAGTTCTTAAAATTTTATGGTTAATTTTATTTTAAATATGAATGACATGCTGAAGTTTTTCTGATAGTACTTCTTTCGCCCTTAATGTAATTATGAGTGGTTCAGTATCGAGTCAAAAATTGAGAAAAGTAAGTGACCTTTCTTCCAATGATCTGGTAACTCGAAATAATTAAATTCAGAGAAAGTACACCTATTTAAAAACTACGCTCAGATATTATAATTTTGCGGTTAACCAACCAAATCTGTATTCAATGTGTACTCCTTAATTATCGTATAATAATAACTTCACAAAAGGCTATATAAAAATAAATAATGCATTCTCTTACTTCAATATTTTCAAAAACAGCACACGTTACTACAATTCAGATCCATTTGCGCTGCTATCCATCTCGCTAATGGATGTTGAGGGAATGAGATTAACTCCTGAGTTAGGGAGGCTGTTTTTGGAAGGCGCTAGTTAAGGTGTTTTCAAAGATGACAAAAAATTACATGTCGCTTTGAGTTATTAACACATTTTATTTATTTATTATTGGACGCCAATCGTACTAATCGCTTATAAGAAGCTGAAAATGCTGGAGTCAGACCTGCAAGTAAAGAAAATCGTATTAGTCACTGAATGCATAGATTCCGTTCTGGCTATCCCGATGTGTCGATACTGTTTCCGAATGATTCATTGTTTATGAAGCGTGAAATACAATTTCCTGTTTGTACAGCATTTCTTAACATATTGTGTATATAAAATGTGCAGTGATTTAAAAAATTTTCAAACGTCTTTTTTGAACTTGTTTCTATCTCGCCAAATCTTTCGATGATAAATTTGAACTCTTCTAACATTGTAAAGAGTGAGGCCGTAAAAACAAATTTTGATAACATGTATATCCTCAAGGACAGTACATAATAATGCATTAATTGGAGATACTACCCCTGTTCCATTACTCATTTGGGACATTGAGTTCATAACACACGCAGAATCAACGTTTTTTGATTTAAACTTATTGCAACTCGGTGTTCGTCACTCAACTTCTAAGAAACCACCTAAAGCGATAAGTCAAGACAAAAAACAGATCATACTTTTCGGTTCGGTTTATTTCATCATGACAAAGAACGCAAGGGCTATATGCGTATGGGAAAGAATGCCTTCGTGTAGGACTATTGAGGAAAACTGGCTCATATTCACGTTACACATGATGAAAACTGAACGCCCATGCAGACAGCCCGTTCACCTGGAATCAAACTTAAGTCAAATTACCAGCGTTCATAGACTTCATTGCTCTTCCGCTGGTGGGCCAGCATTATATCACTGAACGGTATATTTTTGGAAAGGTAGACAGTGGACGACTCGAATACTGCCAGATAAAGAAGTGCTTTTTTAACCGCTCACCAATTGTTATACTGAGCCTCCCAGTTTTACTTTTAGTTTCAATCGCCTGGTTTTACCTTTAGTTTCTCTCCTGAAGAAATACATGTGTCTGACGGCCTTCAAAATTAATGAAGTTTTATTCAAAATCTACGTCAAAACGGTTTCTTTTTGGCCTAATATTAAATTTTACATTCGTGTGCTTTTCTCTCTACTTGATGTTTCGCAAGATTTATTCAAAAATTATTGTTCTTATTTTTTATTGTAAAACAAACAGTTTAAACGGAAATCCTCAGCTTGCTGTTATCTACTTAAATTATAACATTTGACAATGTGAATTGAGATATCTAAATAATTTGCGTGTAAGAACACTCAAACATGTGAAACACCACTTTGAAAGCTTTTGTTTTGGTTTGGTTTATTTGATTATTCCAAAGCACGCGAGGACTATCTGCCTAAAGGAAAGACTAAATCCCTGGAGTACTTTCTAAGGAAAACTTGCTAGCATCCATATTAGGCAAGGGAAAAGTTTTGTTCAGTTGTATCCGGTACTCGAGAGACAAAAAGTAGCCATCGCCTCTAGTGCCCTCCGAGGACAAGCGGAGTCTTGGAGGAAAGGGATCGGAAAATTCTTACTCGAAGTAGTCGGAAGCCTCACCTACAATTTTGAGAATTTCAAAGCGGCACTCCTGAAGGCCTTCCCAATCGGGAAGGATCATACGAAGTTGGAAGCCGAACTGTACAGCTTTTATCAACGGAAAATTGAACACCTTACCGAGTTTATCCTTCGTAAAGTCAAACTAGTGACTATGCTATATGGAAGAAAGCCCAGTAGTGAAGTAATTGAAATTATATTACCGAGATTATTACCCTCAATACAAGATTTCGTAATGATGAGAAACCCACAAACGCTGGAAAAATTATTCGAATTAGCCGTAAAGTTTCAGAACCGGCGGATAGCGGAAAATTCGAGATTTCCTACCAGGGTTACTATTAACACTTCTCCCAACAGCCGGCCGTAGAGAGAAACAAATACAATGAAGGAAAACGTTTTCTTACCAGACCGTCAACAAGCAAGAATGAAAACTTTAAAGCTAAAGACCGCCAGCGGTAAGATGATGTTTGCCAGAGCCAGCAAACATCATCTTACCGCTGGTTTCCTGATGTTTGCTGGGTCTGGCAAACATCAGGAAGAAAAACGAATTTAAACGAATAGAGGGGCCTGAGAAATTGAGGGTTCAGACCCTTCTAAGCTGTATGTAAATACCGTGGTAGTCAAGAATTCCCAACTACCGGTAATCCAGGTTCTTTTAAAAGATGTACCCGTAGAAGCACTCGTCGACACCGGCGCGGAAGGAAATTTTTTAAGCCACAACTTCTACTATCGAAATTTTCGGAGAATAAGATTGTTTAAGAATTGTAGCATAGAAATTGTTGCCGTACAAGGGAAAGTTTGTGAATGTGTCGGAAAGCTACCACTGAACGTTCAGGTAAAAAACGAAGTTTTGAAAGTGCTATTTTTTGTTGTTAAAAATCTGCAAAACCATGTCATTTTAGGTGCAGAGTTCCTCAGGTCGGCGAACGCCACAATAAACTTTGCAGAAAATTTTATTTGCTTGGATATGGTGCCAAAGGTGGTGGAAGAAGTAAAGGCTCCAGACATCGATTTCCAGCATCTAAAACAAGATGAAAAAGCCAAGCTGGAGCAACTCGTAAGTAGATTTAATACGTTATTTTCTGAGATGCCAGGGAATACACAAATTGTCACCCATGCGATAGAACTAAAATCAAGCGAACCTTGTAAAGCAAAACCCTACCGTTATGATAAGGAAAAATAAGCAATAATAGAACACCACATAAAACAAATGTTAAGGGATAAAATAATTATTCCCATCAATAGTGAATATGCTAGCTGAGTTGTGCTGTGCAGAAAGAAAAATAACTTGCCCCCTTCGGATCATCTTATCGTTTTGCAATCGATTACAGAAAACTTAATAGCATGACTAAATTCCCTGTTTACCGGTAATGGAAGAAACAATACGGAAAATTAGGTCTACAAAATATATGACCACTCTTGATCTTACTTGAGGCTAGTTATCAGGATCTTACTTCAGGTATGAAACCAGAAGATGTGAATAAAACAGCGTTTATTACAAAATCAGGTACTTAATGCATTTTTACGCATGCCGTTTGGACCTTGCGGGGCTCCATCAACTTTTCAACGTGCTAGGGACATAATTTTCCGTCCCGTCCTAGGAAAATCCACTCTCATTTATCTCGATGACATTATCATAACTAGTGATGATATTGAATAACACGCGGAAGACCTGCACGAAGTTTTTTCGTTATTAAAAGAAACAGGTTTGCTGCAAAATTAATGCCGCAAAATGTAAATTCGCAACTAAGGAATTGCGATATTTAGGATACAAAATTTCAGCTAAAGGCATCGAAACTGAGGATTCTAAAATAAAAGCAATTAAAAATTATCCTCCGCCAAACACAGCGAAAAAACTTTCATCCTTTATTGGCATGTGCTCATATTATCGTTCGTTTATCCAAAATTTTGGCGATATTGTTGAACCTTTGTTATTGTTAAAACGAAAGAAATCCAAGTTTGCATGGACAGTGGAGGCAAGCACCGCTTTCGAAAAATTGAAAACAGCTCTAATTAATGCCCCAGTATTAGAATTCTCGGAAGGGGACGAGAACTTGGAGATCGCGGCGGATGCGTCAGATTACGCAGTGGGTGCAGTTTTAAGGGGTCTCATACACCTTAAAATCTCGAAAAAAGAGATTTTTCAAATTTTGCCTTATTTAAAAGCTAATTTTTTTCTGCTTATTTTGACACCACTCTCATCGATATAACTGCAGTAGTTTTTTTCCTATGACCAAATATAAAAAATCAGTCAGGCTCCATTTTGTTGATTTAAAGGGCTGGCGTCAACAATGAGCTGTCAATGTTAGTTGTTTGGGTTTCAGCTGCTATAAACAATTCATGACTTTTGTCCTATAGATGAAACCACATGGTGCAAATACAATAAAGCTAAACAAAACAAAACTGATTATAAGCATATAAATTCTGTGCCTATTGCTGTAATGGAGGCAAACCAATTTTTATAGATTTGTCACAACCTTCGTTATTGAGATGTTGTTTCGTGGCAATAACGAATCGTTTAGTTCTTTAATTTTGAAATTTTATCCAAAGACATGTGGTGCTGGTATATCATAATACCTATCATATGCTTAAATGATTTAAAGTATTCAAATAAAGTGGTTGAATAAAAATAAATTATTTGTGCAAATATGCTACATGTATTTTAATATAAGGATATCGTTTTGTCATGGTATTGTATATAGTACGGTAAATTTAATGTGTTTCATAATAACAAAGCTTATGCAATTTATTAGGATTTATACTTTTTAATGTATCATATTGAAAATAAGTATACCATGAACTTTATTATTAGCAAATTGTATATTGAAGTATTTGCGTTAAAACTCAATTTTCTTAAAATACGGTTTTTCGCAGTTGTATATATAGCATTCAAAGTATGCTAAACTTACCCTGTGGAAGAACTATTAAATGTTTAACATGTTTGCTATACAATAATACATTAAAGAGAACTTTAGCTGAAACTTTTGCCTATAAGTAAGTTCTAATTTGTAAGAAAAAGTTTAGTTGTATCATTGATTGTGTAGAAGTTTCAAATGATTTTTAGTCGATATGTTATACTTTGATGGATGTAGCTTATTTAACATTAATTATGCTTATACCAACTATTGGAAATTGTGTAATATTACAATATCACTCATAAAATAAGCATTTTATACATTTCATAACAAAAAATATATTTTTAAAAAAACATTTACATTAAAACTTGATTATCTCAAAACATGAAATTTCACTATTGCGCGCACGATATTTTAAAAACGGTTAATAGTACACACTTGAAATTTGAAAGACTTCTTGATATGAGTATCATCATCTAACTGAACCAAAAATATAATGAATATTTTGATAGTGAAAAATTTTATGCATGGAAATATTAAAATGTTTTTTATTAAAATACATTTTATAAACTGAGTTTTAAATAAAATGAGAAGTTAACATGAAATTCTTAGGATTTTTGGTTTACAGTAGTTTCTAGATGCTATACAAGCTATATATTAATCATGAAGTTAAAATATATAACAGAATGTTTTAAATTGTGCGCGCAAGGTGGCCGTCTTACGTGAACACATAAAAAATTATCTCACAAAGAAGATTAAATTATAAAAATATTTGTGGCAACACAAACTATCTGCTTACTAATTCACAAAACAGCTGTACTATGTAGTCAGCTGTAAAAAACTGAAAGTAATTGCATTAAAAATAAATATGTTATCCCAATTCTTACAACAGTCTCATATTCAGAGATTTCAAGGGTTTTAAAGTGTATGAGCCTCCTTAACTCAGAAAGGGCACCCCTTGGCATTTTCAGCAAAACCCTAGGTCAGACTCAAAGGACCCACAGAGCGACAGAAAGGGAAACGTTAGCAGTGTTAATGGCAGTTCAGAAGTTTAGCGTATACTTCGGAAAAGCCCCAGTCACAATCTACTCTGATCATGCGACCGTAGGCAGATTATATTCTGGAAAGAATTTAAATTCTAGATTAGTTAGATGGGCCTTAAAGTTATAAGAACACAAATTAATAATTAAGCACACTCCCGGCAAGGAAAATACAGTGGCCGACGCCTTGTCAAGAATTAAACTGGATGAGAATGGGAATCAAATAAAATGTGCTAATGTTAACTTCTAAAGTTTTAGATTCCCGTGAAACAATTATAGCTGAATTGCCGAAGGATCCAGATTTCGGTGATATCTATGCTTAGTTAAAGGATCCAGATAATTTTGAACATATAGATCTTGCTGCAATTAGAAATAGGGTCCGAAATTACGAGATCATAGATAATCTGTTGTTCTATACTAAATCAACAAATGAAAACCAGGAACTGAAACCAGCCATCCTCGCCACACTACGGTATTTTGCAGGAACTTTATGATAGCTCCACAACGGGCCATTTAGGTGTAAGGAAAACGGTGCGTAGAGTACACGAGGCGGTGTATTTTCCGCAACTACATAAGATAGTAACAGCGTATGTCAGGTCCTGTAAGTTATGTTAGTTAATTAACGACGTTAATTATAGCCCGCCTGGGTATGTAAATAGTATTCGCGCGACTTTTCCTAACGAGATCCTCGGAATAGACCTTCTTGGTCCTTTTCCCCAAAGCGAATTAAATAAAAACCGATATCTTTTGGTAATTGCAGACAATTTTTCTAAGTGGGTAGAAATAATTGCTTTAAAGCGAGCGTGAGCTAAAATAAATGCAAATGCGTTTTTACATAAGTATATTTTAAAATACGGTGGACCGTTAAAAGTAATATGCGATAATGATAGGCAATTTGTTAGTCACATTTTTGAGAACCTGTGTAAAGGGCTTGACATGCGGCATATGAAAATGGTCCCGTACAAACCACAAGCAAACTTCGCGGAAAGAGTAATAAAACATTGTTAAAATAATTGGAAGTTATGTTAAAAATTGTCATAATCGCTGAGATGGCTGCGTTGATAAACTAGCCTATGCTTTAAGAACTGCCAAGCATGATACAACGAGTAAAACGTCCGCTGAATTATTTCTGGGTAGGAAGATGTTGACTCCTTTAGACAAACATTTTTTGTTCAAGAACGAGAACCAGATTTTAAACAGGCAAATATTCAAAAGCTGATTGATGAAGCTTTGAAAAATTCCGATGTAGCAAGAAAGCGGCAGAATATTTACTACGATAGGAAACGCCGCGAATCAGATTTTAAAGGGGGGGGATAAGGTGTTGAAAAGAAAATTCACTTTGTCTAGTGCACCTAAAAACGTCGTATCAAAATTCGTCCATAAATTTGAAGGACCTTATGTTGTACAGCAGATCGTTGGAGCTGTGATCTACTTAATAACACATTCGGGAGAAAGAATAAAGGCGAGTCCGGATCAGTTGAAGAAATACTACGATCGTAAAGATTTCGATGTCTTACATGATTTCTTCAAGGCTTCCGAGTTAGTAGCGAAGGCTTCCCCAGAGACAATTCTCACCGCACCACGTAGTCCACCACCACGAAAAAGCAAAGACTCAAAGAAACTATAAGTTCCCAAACCAGCAAAAGAAATCCGGAGAAAAGAATCCCTCAACGTGTGGAAGATCCAACGAAGAAAAAGTTCAAGGGTGGAAAAAAACGTCCCGGCTAGAAACAGGCATTGCTGTGTAATGACAAGATCTCGCAGAAGACAGCGCCAAGATACTTCAAGGATTTGGCGGACTGAAAGATTACCACAAACAAGACCACCTGTCGAGAAAATGAAGAAGAGGCCTGCCGAAGTTGAAGGCACAGATCAAAAATCGAAACAACCAAGAGTTTACAGACAAGCGTCGTCGATTACCGATGTACAAAGAACCAGTCTGCCGAACAGTAAAAGGAAAACACAAGACATGCCGACAGTACATCCGAAGAGACCACTCATCAGAGGTGAAGAAAGCAAAAAATCAATTCCCGCCAGGAGACGGAAAGTCTCACGGATGAACCAGATGGCATTGACAGATTTCTACAAGAAACGTATGTCCGACTACCAAGCTTAAAAAAACAAAGATAAGTGAATTTTTCTATAAATCTTTTCTGTTACGTAAAATTGCATGAAAATGTTTAATACGATGTTACATGATAAAAGCTATTGCCTCGATTGAGGACTAAAGCTATTTCAGCTTTATTTGGCGAAAGCACAAAGTATAGTGAATTATAGAATTGTTATGTTATGTAAAAAACTAGTAGTTCGGTTTTCTTCGTCGAAAGACTATTTATGTTAACTCGCCAAAAGATCTGGCTTGATACAAGCAGCTTCCTATTAGTAGTTGTTAATGAAAATTTATATTAGGTTCGCACTTTTGGCGAAGAAAAGGATCCATTCAAGTAAAATTTTCATGTTGTTCTCTATTGTCTTAAAAGTATTTGTGTGTAAAAGGTTAAATTTTTGTTGTATTAAATGATACTTTTAATGAAAGTTTAAAGCTCAAAAGAGCAGATATAGTATGTATTTGGTGCTAAAACTTCAACAAAAATGCATATATTCAAAGTTTAATGTAGTCAATTGAGTTCGCGCAAAAGAAATTTTAGTTAAATCAAATCATGCGATTTTGAGCGAAAGCTTGCATGCGTTTAAGATGAATGTAGAAAATATTTTCGTATGCATGTGTTTTGTAGGACTCTTCGCCGACCCTCTAGTTAATTTTCATGTTTATTAGCTCATGGATAACTTAGAAATGAATTTAGGTTGTGTCTAAGAAGGTTGTTATGTGCTAACAGTCGATGTGCGTTTAGGTGGAGATTTTGTCCAGTATAACATAGAACACTTGCGTTTTCATACCACACATTATGGAGAGCCAAAAGGGGAGTAAAGTTTCAAATTTAAGCATGAATGTGAATTGAATAGTTGTGGCATGAAAAACATTAATGTTCGGAAAAGCTGAGAAAGCTACGCTAAATGCAAAAAGGTTAGAATTTTGATAAAAGATTGTATTGGGAATTTAAAGTGTTATTTAGAATTATGTATTCGTAAGCATTCCTTACTAGAAGGAGAGGAGTGAAGCCCAGTTGAAAGGTGAGGAAGGATCTCCAGCAGAACTATGATGAACAAATTTTTCTCCTGTTATAATTTAAATTTTAGTATTTTGAATGTAAACGGGGCTTAGATCTTGCTAGTTGTAGAATTTATCAGCTTGTAACAGGACTTTTAAGGACCTTTATCCAAGTCTGTTAAATTCTGGCATGCGCAAATGTAGGGATTTATATTTTTTTAAATAATCAGTTAAATTTAATTTTAAGTTACTTTCCTATAAGCTTTCATTTCCCTAAATGTCAGTGCCAGAATATTTAAATTTGGTAGCGCGCGTAAGAAATGCAAATTCTACCAGTGGGAGAATAAGTTTAAATATCGACGTTCCGGTAGAAAGGGAGAGAGTTTGGGAAATTTCTATGCGTGCTTTTACACAAGCTTCCGTTTAGCAGTTACTGCTGGTTAGACATGGCTTATTAGCTATTATCTTGCTGCCACTAGACTAATCTACGCGCTGTAGGATACAGGATTTTAAGAACCCTGTAGTGTAATTCTACTTACTTGTGAATATCTCCAATTTTAAGTTTGATTCTACTGTTTCAATTACCACCTAAGGAGAGGCGTAGTATGTTAGCGTCAAATTGGCGCACTGTACATAATTTAAAGAGTTTAATAAAGGGCAGTTTTAACCCTTCTCTGGTGCTATCACTATTTCTCAAGATTCTACACAACAGAAGGACAGTAGAACGTTACAAAGTGACCGTCATTTCTGGCCTTAGTTGTGGCCAAGTCACCTAAGGGCCCGCCATTGGGGGGGGGGGAGGAAACATGTCTTCTACTTTTATTATGGGTTAAAAATGGCTCTCAAATTTGAAGGGTTCCGATGTGGTCATTGTTAGCTGAGGAAGCTCTCATAAAAGCTAATAAGTGCGAGCAATATGTGGTGATTTATTGTAACTGGCTAGTGTTCCCCTTACTTTTACCTATACTTGTATCTGTTAGAAGCCTTTACAAATAGCTGAGACAGATGAACCCTGTGTATTCAACTGTTCCCGACAGATTTCATTTATACCCTGAATTCATTTTTAGGAATTTTGACTCTTCTAACTGTACAGTAAATCACCATACGAGTCACAGACGCCAAATATCATTAGAGAGAAAGCTCATCTAAGGCTGGAATTTTGACGAAGCTATTTAAATAACTAAATAAAGCTATTTAAATAATCTCACGGTTATTGAACATAAGCGTTGTGGAACACATAAATCGCACGCTTCCAAATGCAACAAAATTATGGGTTGCTACGCTGGAAAGATGCTGTTCATCGCATACGAAATGCTTTCGAGTACTTGAAAAATGGCATTTTTTGAAAATTGTATGCTTTTATGAAATATAAGGCCAGTTTTTTTTTTCTTTTTCGTTTTTCGTGGGGGTAGTTTATTATATTTCAGTATAGATTATTAGCCTTCATAAGAGGTAAAGTTGCAAGAAGCGCAGTTGTTGTTCAACTCATCATCGACTAATTCGTAAGAAAATGACAGTTAAGTCCTTAAAAGTTTGCTCTTTTAGAAATCCTTTTACATTTCTAGCTTTGGAAGCTTGTATTATTTTGTGGAGTTCATCTAATGTTATAAGAAAAGAAGGTACTTATATTTTTAGCCTAAAAACTTCATAGAGAATAACGCACTGAAACTAAAAGTTGAAAAAAGTAATTTCGCTATTTTCTTTGTAAAAGGATGAACACGAAATGTAAAATTAAACAAGACGCCTTTTTAATGAATATTAATTAATTGATTGTGGTGTTTCTGGTAACATAGCTTGTTAATTATGCCTTTGAACATTGCAGAAAAATTAACCTGTTGCCTTTTCTTTATTAACTCAGCACCGAATATTAAAAAAAAGAAAAGTTCGTTCTTTTAGTTTTAACAGTCGTTTACTCTTGTGTGATTTTTCCCCTCTAATTTTTTATTATACAACAGACAGGCCTTTGTTTACACGAATTCATTCTCATGTTTAAAATAATTCAATAGATTTCTTTTTGTATAAATATTAGTGAAACAAAATAAGAGAAATTGTAAATCATTAAACTACTTATTCACTACTATAAATTGAAAGTTGCGAAACCCTTTTTACGCATTTTTTAAAGATTTTTAGTATTTTCAATATAAATCACTGAAAAACCTTTCTACTTAGCTAGTAACTGCTACTTAAAGTTACTTAAGACATCTCTACTCCCACTAGTAACGGAATTGATGAAATTGCTGAACACTAGTAGTGTGGGTATGGATTCAAACCCCAACTAACGTGTTTATTGTATGAGCACTTTCGTGGCTTTTCCCTAGGTGTAACGTGTATATGAGCTATTTTCCCTTTAAAAGTCCTCCACGGAGTCACCCTATACTTTAGACTTCTTTCGACCGCTTTACCATATTCAAATAATCTCAACCTTCTCCAGTGCCAAACTGAATTTTCCACAGTTGTCTGTTCAAAGAGATACTCAATGTACTTTTGTGTTCACCAGCGGCCAAGCAATAACATTGCTGAGAATAGTTCGACCCAGATTCAAATACCATCGAACAAGCTGCATGAGAGTTTTCATGGTTCTACTACTGTGAAACATTAATACGAGCCAATTTCCTTTAAATATTCTTCTACGAAGACATCTTCTCCCATAGGCAATGAACACTTGTGTTTTGCTATAATTTAAATACAATAGATTCCCAGTTATTTGGGGTACTAAGGGGCGACGTACAGGCTTTCCGATAATAGTTAATAAATCATAGGAAAGAGGAATAATATATGCTATATTTAAAAGAATAATTTACTTGTATTTTAAGCATTTATAGTACAGAATAAATTTATTTGGTTACGTAAATTAAATCAACATTCAAATCAAGATTACATTTCAAAGTAGAAAAGACGCAATGTTTTTGTTTTTAACTAGATACAGAAGAGTAACAAAATTAACAAATACCTGTACGCCTAATTTATATTTTGTTATTTAGTTTTTATTCTTGATTACTGTAGATGAAAACAATACTTAAATACTATGACATCATGAACTACAATTTATATTATTTCATGTATTTTCTTCTTCATTTGACATTTTATGTAGAAATTTACTTTATTCTTGTTGTTTGTTATAACCATTTTTCTACTCTTCTACAATAAACAAACTTAACCTTTTTTTAAACAAGAGCCGATTATTTCACAGCCCGCTTAAGCCATGTACAGTTAATGGGGAGTTGATTGTAATCCAATCATACCAATTGGATCAAGTGCATATCTGCATTGCGTCATTTTTCGGCATTGCTTTCCATACGAAAAGTTCTTGGGATAACGGTTGCTCGTGTCATGTTCATTTTTATGCATTTTAGATTAAAATGTTTACTAGAGTTACAAAAGAATAAAAGCAAACACAATCTATTATATTCAGGGATATATTATACTGTCGAAAAGTAACGAGTGAAACGAGTTATTCTTACACAGTGAAACTGTAAGCAATGAAGGACATATGCTGGAAATAAAGTGTCAATAACAGCTAATTTAGAATAAGAAACTGGGAACTGGTTTGAAAGAATTCGTTTGTTTTCATATTTGGCAGAGTTTATACAGAAGCGCCGACAAGTTGCGAAAAAATAACTATATTTTTGATACATTTTCGAATGTAACTGCCGAACAGTAACCGCCGAAATTTAGGAAACTGGCTTAATCGATCTGTTAACGTGGACAATATATTTCACCGTCAAAACTCGCTAGCAATTTTACAAGTTAATGCACAAATATCTTTCATTTTTATAAGAAAAGCAACCGTGTTTTGTAAGAAGCATTGAAGGAGGTAATTTCAGTGTTTGCTTGGATTTATTGACCCAGTTTTATTATTCATGTACTGTATCAACAAAAGGTGTAATAACTCATTAAGGAGAGTCTACAAACGAGCAAATTGTTCAGCATTTCAAGTTGTTCGGGTGAAGATGGTAATTTTTTTGTTATGAAAGACGGAAGAGACGATCCTTTACCGATGCTTCTGATTGTGGCTGTGACTTTTCGCAGGTTCAACATGTAAAAAAATGCTTTGATATCAAGAACTGCCCAAGGAATTTATATCCAGCTTCGTACGCTAGAATTTATCTGAAAATATGGACCACAATACAAGCTTGAGAGAAAAAGCTATCAAATATTTCAAGCTACTCTTTTCTAAAAAAATACTATTTATTTATTATGTTCTCTGATCACTAATAATTGAAAAAATCCAGAATTATTGAATAATTGAAGAAATTCTGAAAAACTGGAGCGCGGTGAATTCAGCAGAATCCAAGCGCATCGTCAGTTGCTTAGCGTTGTCAGTTGTGGCGTATCTTTTCTACTTGAGATATGAACTCTGCGATTCGTGCTGACTGGGAATCAAGCGATTATTCCTGCAAATTCCTGTGGGACAGAGAGAAAAATTTCATTGATGATCGAGTAAGGTCTAAATTTTTTTTTGATTTGCCTTTTAATTTTGTTGAGAATGCTCTAGGGACGGATGGGACTCGTCTGATTAGCGCGGCCAATCTCATATCGGCACCCTTTTGCTAGCTGACCATTGGTGTCCAAAACGCAAGGGTTGCTGGCACCATTGTCAGGTCCACGAAGAATGCAACCCTCATCAAGATGCAGGGGAGTGAATGCCAGTGTAAAGAATTAAGTGAATTGTCACCGACTTACATAAAGGTGCCGACTTCATTATGAAATTATCGGTGTGGCGGAACATGAAAATTCCTCACTTTTATGCTATGGAGTAAAGAATTAGATCTATCAGATATGAATTTTTAACGACGGGTTAAGAAGATTTTAATACGTTTATCATCACATTATGTTTCAAATTTGTATATATTTATTTATCAGTGTTATTAAACTTTTTACTTACAGTGAGTTTACTGCTTTTTATGGCATGAAGCATACAATTATGATTGATGTTTTATCCGTTTTAAACCATCGATAGCAGGTGGCAAAGTCGATAGATATATCGTCACTGGAGTCTTTAAATTTCTTTTTAATTAGTCTTTAAATTTTTAGTTTTCTCTGTAGTCCTATCTGCCGCAGTTCTTCACATTAGCTGATGTGAGGAAGGTAGGTATTTTTTGATACTTGTATATTAGCTAGTGTAGGACGCTAGGTTTCCAAAAGAAGCACCCCTGACTGAAATTTCTGGAATTTGAGTCTGGGGTGCTTTATACATATGTATGCATATATGTATATATATATATATTTGCTAAGAGATGCTGGAATGGCCTTTTTTTTTCTTCAATATCAACTTCAGACCGAACGTATCTGCACTGTGTTACTCCTTTGGTAACCCTTTCCCCGTGGATGATCCCAGGACAGCATTTATTCGTCTCGTTTTAATTTTGCATTATATATTTACTGGATCTACCGAGAAATGAAAGAAAAGGAATTCTTATTCACATGCTTCTGGTATTTAAAAAAACGCAGTGGGGATATTGTCACACAATGAAAATATATATAATGAAAGATTTACGATGGGAAGGGTAATGCTAATATTTGCATCGTAAATCTTCTACGAATAAGTCTCAGAATAAAAACTGGAAATTGCTTGTAAAGACTTGCTTTCTGTTTTATTAGCATTCATGCAAATGCACAGAGATGCGAAGAGAATAACGACGGGATCCGATTTCTTAACGATATCGATCGCAAATTGGAAAAATTATATATATTATATCATGTATATCTATAAAATCACAATTTTTTATGTAAAATAAAATTATTCCATGTAATTTCCGCGCAATATGCTTGTGAAAATTATTCAGTATAGACAAAAATAAGAAATTTAGAACCAATTCCAAAAGACCCGAAAGAAGTGAAATTCAAAACCAGTAAATTTCAAAATTCCCTATGAACATGTAAAATTAACCAAACTCAGAAGAATTAAAGAAATGTGAAATACCTCAAAAAATACAAAAAGTATAAAAACCACAAAAAATGCAAATATATACAAAGGAAGAGAAATGCAATCAAATCTGATATAACATTATCAAGAGGAGGTACATCATACTCAACTGAACTCCTTTCCTCTCTGAAAACCACTGTGTTTCTGTTCTCCAAAATTAGTTGATGAACATTCCAAATTATTTAATTATAGCAGTTCACCCGAAAATTCTTAATTCCTTCCCGACGCAGTGTAAAAATTCCAATGTCAAATCAAGCAAAAGAAATTAATTAGACATGTTTTGTTGAATTTAAAATTGAAAATAGTAGTACACAAATTTTAATTAGAATTTTAGCATAATCAATAATTTTAGCATGTGTCATAAAAAATCAGCAACAATGGTGGATCTTATTGAAGACATTAAGTTGCTGGGTTCTGGATATGCGAACATGTCTTGAAGACTTCCTAATTTAACATCCCGAGGTTTACTTGCTTAAATCGTTAAATATCTGAATATGCAAATATGTCTTAAGGGTTTAAATCGTTGTCTCGGGATATGAGACGATGTCTTGAACATTTTGATTCTTACATAATTCATTCATTGTAGGGATTTATATTTATTTTAAATAACCAATTAAATTAAATTAATTATTATTAATTTTAAATAACCAATTAATTTTAAATAACCATTTCCCTAATTGTCAGTGCCAGAATATTTAAATATGGTAGCACGCGTAAGAAATGCAAATTCTACTAGTGGGAGAATAAGTTTAAATATCGACGTTCTAGTAGAGAAAGTTCGGGAAATTTCCGTGCGTGCTTATACGCAAGCTTCCGCTTAGCAGTTACTGCTGGTTAGACGTGGCTTAATGGCTATTATCTTGCTGCCACTAGACTCATCTACGCGCTATAGTGTAATTCTACTAATTGTGAACTTTCTTGAATTCTTATATTTGATTCTACTGTTTCAGTTACCGCCCAAGTTGAGGCGTAATATGTTAGCGTCAGGTTGACGCATTGTAAATAATTTAAAGTTTAATAAAGGGCAGTTTTAACCCTTTCTCTGTTGCTATCACTATTTCTAGTATACCCAGTTTTCTCTGGTGCTATCACTATTTCTCAAGATTCTACACAACAGATAGACAGGAGAACTTTACAAAACTAAGAAACAAGAAACGAAAATAAATATTTAACACACAACAGACAAAGAAACAACAAACGAAAATAAGTATTTAACACACAATCAGAGACAACAAATTCGATTGAGCAACATTTAAGAAAAATAAAAACGCCGTAAGTACATCAATAAATAAAGCATTAACATACATAAGTATATGAAAACAAATGTATAGTAAAAGGAGCAAAAATACTTGCATAAATTTACAACATAATCTTGCCATTTATTGCTAATCTAGAGAAGATCAAAATTTAGATTATCATTTCTTTTAAACACACACGCACGCACGCACGCGCACGCACGCACGCACGCACGCACACACACATTCTTTAATGCAGAAGAAATACAGCAAATTCCCGATGTCGCTCGTAGAGTAAATTCTAAAACGGAATTCAGCTAATTCTATTTGAATCTCTAACTCTTACAGCTGATTAATTGTTGATTCTCCTGGCTCTCGAACCGTATTTATATAGTGTTATGTGAGCTTCTGGAAGTTTCGAGAAAAATAGGTCGTATGGCTTTCGAAACACATTTATCCCAATCTTTCAGAAAGTCGGCATGTTGACGAAAAATCGCTAAATACTGCCAATTTGGGAGTGGAGGGAAAATAAAACATTGTCGCCAAGGCCTGTCAGGAGCTTTTTTGCCCATATCTGGAGTTCTAGTTGGGATATTTTATAATTTAATCATGGTTGGAGTCAGAATTGAAAGATCTGCAATTCTATGTAATTTTGTATAAAGAATAAAAGTGCGGCTGAAAATTCAGCTACAAATAAAATAAGCCCTAAATGAATTATCTTAAATACTTTTAGGGTTTATTTTGTTTGAACTGAACTACAAAATTAAATAAAATATTACGCAATATTACAAAAATACACAGAAACCACAATGCAATAAAATAAATTTGTATATATATATATATATATATATCAGTAAAGA
>KK113713.1:58746-77551 GCA_000611955.2 Stegodyphus mimosarum
CTTACTTTATTACATCTCCCTTGCATTGCTTCGAACCTTGCTTTTGTGAGACGCACGTTCACGCTGTATATGCCGAGTAATAGGATTTATTATCAGGACGTGTATGAGCTTTGTATTCCAACAAAATCCATTTCCTTCCAGAGAAGAAGGAAATTTCATACCGACTGAAGGAAGTAAAATCATTTTTTATGTATTCGAAACGGAAGAATAACATTTTATTCCTCGATATTGTTCCAGCGAATAATCCAAGCGAAAAGCTTTTATCTTTCGAAGAAAGTCTGCAAGAAATTAATTTCGTAATAAAATTTTGGTGCAAACTTTGCTAGAATTTGAATATCATCATTTAAGATTTGATTCGCGGAAGTGAATTGTATGCAGTAATTGAAAATAGTAAAAGTTTTATGTTTTTGAGTTTGGTAGTATTTCGGAAGTGAGTGGCAGAATGAATAACGTACTTTTATACGTCTAGTCTCTCCAACAAGTAGTATTTTATGCATGTAATATATTTAATGATTTTTAGAATAGACAAAAAATTTTTTTTCATGTATTGTATGACATTTAAAGCAGCGTTTTCCAGACTTTTCTCATCGCGAAGCAGGTTTTAATTTCTAAAATTTTCGTAAAACTGGGGTACATTTTAGCTATAAGAAAGAGAAGCACAGCTATTTTTAGGTAAACAAAGCAAACGTTTATACCAATTTTTATATTATACATATAAAAGAAACTTTATCCAGTTTTTAATGTTAAAAACGGGACTTATAAAATTAATTAATTGGAACAAGTAATGCAAAAAAAAAAAAGAATTAAGCGTTTTTAGTTTTCGATGACTTTGATATTTTTGAGATTTCGAATTAAAGGCTCTTTAAAGGTAGAAAATAGATCATAAAAGAACAAGCGGAATTTGCCTTTCTGATATATCTCCAATGTAGCGAAAAACTACAATATTCATTTTTAAAACAAAACTGCTTTTGATTATTGAAAATGTCACTTTTTGTAAAAATTGTATATTTGCTTACCAGTTTCAAAAAGAAGATAAAATGAAAACGTTGACATTGCAAAGAAAACCAACACTTATAAGAATAATCAAATGACAATGAAATACTTTTTTTACCTCTAAGCAAAAAACAAGAATACTATAAGAAATGCATTCTGCATGTGTTTCATTAAGTCGACTGTAAGTCAGCTAGTGTCTCGCTGCATTACTAAGATTATTATGCACGAGTTTTAAGCCACTTTTTGTGTTTTATCTTTAATTTCTTTTAAGAGTTGATTAAATACAGATAAAAGCAGGCAATGTGCTGTTGTCCTCTAAGCTCAGCTTCATAAATTTTCGAGGAACACGAGTGTTTCACGGAACACAGTTTGAAAAACTCTGCTTTATATGAAGGTAGAAGAATATTTCATGTATTTCTATTTAAGCAAAACAAAGTTTCGTGTCTTCTCTCTCCCTTAAGTTTCTCGGAGAGATGAACGTAAAAACACAACTACACTGGTGTGCAAAAATTAAGAAGGAAGTCGAAAAATTAGCATATCAGCTGAACGAAGAGGCAGAGCGGACAGAAAGACCAATCAGGAGATTAAGTAAGGTGATGTATGGTAGCACATGCGCAGATATGCAGGTAGACGTAATGGGGGAGTGTCTGAGTACTATAAAGCATGTTGTCGGTGTAAGATCAGTATTTCTGGCAAAGAGATTGCACGCCGCATAGCAGTTAAAATCACACCGAGTTGCTGCCTCAGCGAGAAATGGCAAAAATTCAATCTGTTAGACGACATCTGGATGCTTTTACCCGAGGTCGAAACATTGGGAAGTTGGAGGAAGGCCGCAGTGTGACAAGTGTGGCTGCAGAGTTCGGAATTGCTCACAGCATCGTTTCACGACTTTGGAGACAATTTCAAACTACAGGAACAGCTATCCGGGGGTTTAGTAGTGGTCGTCCACGAGGAACCACACCCGCAGATGACCGGTATATTGCCTTACAGGCCAGAAGAAACAGGCGGCAGACAGCGGGAGAAATCGCTAGACACACGACACAGGCGACTGGACGACCGATATCGCGTTTTACCGTGGCCAGAAGACTGCACGGTGGTGGTCTGTTTGCACGACGCCCTGTACGGTGTGTACCTCTAACGCCTGCCCATCGGAGAAGGCGTTCTCTGTGGTGCCGGGAACACCGGAATTGGAGAGACAATGAATGGGGACGAGTACTCTTTACAGATGAGAGCAGATTTAGTCTGAGTTGCGATTCTAGACACATACACATCTGGACAGAGCGGGGAACACGCAATAACCCCTTCAACATCATCAAAAGGGACTGTTTTGGAGGTCGCGGAGTTCTCGTTCGAGCAGACATAATGCTTGGTAGCCGGACCGACCTTCAAATCTCCCAAGGAGGTTCGTCACCTGGGACTGCTATTGTAACGAGGTTCTTCTTCCTTACATGCGTCTTTTCACAAGGGCTATGGGTCCTCAGTTCCTCTTCATGGACGACAACGCTCCACCTCATCGCACAGTTACTGTCGAAGAGCTGTTGGAGAGTGAAGATATTGAACACATGGATTGGTCGGCAAGGTCTCTGGATCTAAATCCCGTCAAGCATGTACGGAACTTACTAGGGAGACCCGTGGCATTACGTAACTTATCGCCAGTAACGATTCCGAAACTGCGATTGGTGCTACAAGAGGAACGAGAAGCAGTGTCTCAACAGCTCATTAACAACCACATATCCAGCATGCACAAATGATGTGAAACCTGCCTAGCAGTCAGGTCAGGTATCCCCTATTAGAGACCGAATGTTTCTTGCTGGACACCCATCACAGGGATGTTTCGGCCTTCAGTCGCATTGCGCTCCATGCTACTTTTTCAATAAAGCTTCTTTTTATCCCTCTGATTTCTCTTTTAGTAAGTGTTGCTTACATTACTCATGTCCTTACGTATTGGGGATCTTACGGTATTAAATGTGTTGATTTGGAAAGCTTTTGTGCAAAGTTATATTGAAAAAACCGTCTCGTCCTTAATTTTTGCACACCAGTGTATGCCCTAACCGGGATTCGAGCCACAAAGTTTCCATTTATTGCCTTGCCATGTTAACCACTTCCACCACGAAAGCATACATTAGAAAAGAGGGTAATATTTTACATTCTTTTCCACTTAAACGGTGACTGGGGACGGCACGAGCCCCACTCGAGTAAATACAAGTAATGAAGATTTCACTACGTTGTTCACCACATTTTAAGTTGACGTCGCTGTAGAGTCCACTTAGTTTTCTAGGGCGGAGAAGCTTAAATATGTGTCTTCCTTTGAACTGAAAACACGGATATTCCAATGCCAACAGAAAACAGAACGTGGAAGCTACTTACACTTCAAGAACATGCACAGGTGAATGTTTACATTCTTCCCTTACTTAGAGTGTGAATGGAGAGAGTCATAAGACCCACTCAACTAAATTCAAACAGTGACCACCTACTACAGACTTCAGTTTGAGCTCATCTGAAATAAGCACTAGATCTTTGGGAACAGGAGATCAATTTTTTCAAATAAGGTTTTGTTTAAAATTAATAAAATAATCAATGAACTAAAAAGAAAAAAAATTGCCATAGTATAGTTTAACGGGATGAGAGATTAAATATTTCTATTTACAGAATTCATCTGAAATTTTTATCACAAATAATAAAACGTGAGATGTCCTTGATAAATTAATGAAGATGTTGGTCTTTATTCTTCTACAATATCGACAAATGCAGTTTGATTATTCCATTTCATTATGTAGGCCCCCACGTTTTTATTATTCGTGATATAAAATTGCAGATGAATTTTGCAAAAATTACTTTTCAGAGGCATAGCTAGGGTTTTCGGCGCCCGGGACAATTGAAGGTCTTGTTACCCTTTCTGTATGACAAGAATGAAAGAAGTTTCGTTCGAAAATTTCGTAACGTCAATTTGGCGTCCCTGGATGCTGCGCCCGAGGACAGATGTCGCCCCTTGTCCTACTCACTGTCACTGCCTACTGTTAGCTACGTCACTATTACTTTTTTCCTATTAAATTCTATGCTAAGTTATTTTTCTCCCTTTATTTCATTATTTTATGAGCTTTAAATAAAAGCTTATTCTGTAAAAAAACGTTTTTTTAGCCCAAAAAGGCGTTAGCTCGAATGAGTTATTAGTCTCGAAACGGGATTTTTCGTCGTGCATTATAAACGGTTGTATCATTTTTCAAATTGTTGCCATCAAATATGATCGTCCTGTATTATTTTTGAAGAAATTATATAATGAAGAATCTGTACGTATCTGTACAGATTCTTTATTATATAATCTGTACGTTCTTCGCAATGTGAGAAAATGACCGTACCTAGAGCCATCAAATTTTGAATACCGTAGTCCTCCACCCGCAAAAAATACACAACTTACTAATATATAAGTATAAAAAATGAGCTCACGGAGCCGACTAACAGAGTGAGTATATAGTATATATATATATATATACACATTTGGTGCGGCCGATTTAACCTAAAAGGGAGGTGCACAACTACATGCTACAGCAGTTATATATATAAAATTTCAACGTTCTAAGGCTACTCGTTTTTGAGCTATGCGATGTACATACATGCATATGTACGTACGCATCCGAAAAAAATCTTTTCTGAATCTATTTTAAATCCTTTTTGCAACCCGCTTTGGGAAAAGAGTCTTTTATTCTGCTACTACATACAGATGTCACACAAAAACATCGTCGAATTGCATTTGATAGGGGTCAAAATGGATATTTTGGTTGAAATATGATACCCGGAATTTTTCGTGATTACAATACTTCCTTTACTTCTTAAAAGGAAGTAAAAATGAAGCGATTTATAAAAATTCGTCGGAAAACCAGAAATTAAGTTGCAGATTTTATACTAATTTCATTTTAAAGATTCGTTTCGCTCTATCCTATTGTGCGAGCAGAAAAATTCTGATAATTTTAGTTTGTACGTTTAACGAAGATAGGCGCGAAAAACTGTTTAAAAATTAAAAAACAAATAATACAGATATACATCAAATTTTTAAAAAAGTTTCTTTACTGCATTTTATTGTCTCTACATGCAGTTTGTATACAAATTTTGAATTTGACAGATTATTACGAAGTAGTTTTAAAATAGATGACAATCTTCTGACCACAACAACAAACACCACGAGTAAACGTTTTAAAGCTTATGAAGATAGGAAGAGACTTTGCTTGGGTTGCTGTTTTTTAAAATAGTAGGTGATGTGGTGTAAGCTCACCGTACCGCACGATCGAACCTGCTGTTTGAGTTGCAGTGTGCACTGTAGACGGACAGAGGAGGTGTCGATCTTACGCTTAGTCGACCATGTGCTGCATTCCCTGATTGGACGATGTACTAACCAACCTATTTCATTCGCTCAATCATGACTATATTCTAATCTTTTATCTAAACCAGCACGAACTGTCGATTTATTTGCGTTCTTACGGATGTAAATCAACAACGGATGAAAAGAAACAAGGAACTGAGAATGGAAAATATGTGGAAACTTGAAATTTTAATTGGGTCATCAATTTCAGATAAAAACCTTACAAATTAATTTCATTTTTACCGAAATGAATGCGTTGTAATTTGCCTGAATGCTATTATCCTCAGGTACGACATGTCACAAGTGGTTTGGGTTCAAGAGGAACTTTTTTGTTTTTTGAATTTGTATGCTTTGGGAGTGAATCCATTTCCCCCTGTTTCCCAAATCGTCCTTTTAGGAAGTTTATAATTAAATTCGGACCACTCTGGAAATATATATGCCTGGTGGAACTAATTGCAGAGGTTCATTTATTTCATTCTGTAATCGATGAACGTGTGCAGGTTGAGGAAAATCTTCATCTGTAGTAGCGCTTCCTAACAAAGTTATTGATGTTCTTGGCTTACATTCATTGTACCGTAAATTGGAAAATGCATTTAATTAGATGCCCTGACGGAGAATACAACCACATATATCTATCATTGAAATGTTGGCAAATGGTCGAAGAGTTTCCGTGCGCTTCCAAACTAAATGAATGTGGTCTGAGTTTTATTTCCGAATTTTATGAGTTGAATTGATAAAAATAGCAATTATCTGCCTGGTAGAAGCCAGAATAAACTCGATTGCTAGCAGAAGTAGAATGAAATACGGAGATAAGCATGATGGAACATTTTATGGAAATAATTAATCTGCTGATATGAAATTGGTACGAATTGGTATTAATATAAGGCTTTACTATTTTTACTAATTAACCTTTTATTTTGCTACAACGGGGAATTCTTCTGTATAAATAACATATTTGATTATAGGACACTTCATATATTTTAATTATGCATTGCATTGCTTTGAATACATACATATCTGAAAGCTCTTATGCGACTTTATTTTCCAAACCTTGCGAAGTTTATTTTGTTTTATTATCAGTTATGTTGATCCTTTTCATTACAGCTCGTTTTGTCACGTACAGAGGTTTATGCAGATTTAATGAAATAACGTTATATTTCAAACTGATAGGAAGAATTATAATGAATTGACTTTTGTAGTAGAGATTTTTCTATTGCTACTGAAGCAGTCCAAGGGTTTTGGTAACTGTGAATTTAATATGTGACATTGCAAAACATTGAATAAATTACTTGCGAATTTACAAGAAGCTAAAATTTCTATTCTGTGAAATCTAAATTTTTGGTGTATAGTCATGGGAATACAAGAACAACGATAAAAAAGTCTTCTAAAGCTACCGTAATAGTAAATTTTAAGTAGATTAATTTGGAAAATAAGTTTATTTGGTTATGTAATTAAATCTCAGCATTCAAAACAAGAACAATAACGTTTCCGAAAAGAAAAACACTGATTTTGTTTACATATTATAATTTTATTTGTATTTCGATTATTAATTATATTCAGTTTTAAGCAATTTAATTTGGAGTTTAAGTTTATCTGGTTAGATAAATTAAATCGGCATTCAAAACAAGAACACATTCCAAAACAGAAGGAAGAATGTTTTTGTTTATATCGTTCTTGTATTTCGATTATAGCTTATATTCACTTTTAAACACTTTAATTTAGAGAATAAACTCTTTGATTATGTAAATCAAATCAGCATTCAAAAGAAGAATACACTAGAAAAGAGAAATAATGAAGATTTTTTCATATTACTGTTTCATATATTATTACTTAAATTATTACTTGTATATTATTACTTGTACATTGTATATTATTATTTAAATTTTATTTTAAGCAAAGTAATTTGGTGAATAACTTCATTCAGTTATGTAAATTAAATCAGCATTTAAAACAAAAAAGGGCAAACCTCAAAACAAAAAGTGCAGTGTTTTTATTTACTATATTGCTCTTGCATTTCAGTTATTTCCCATGTTCAGTTTCAAGCAACCTAATTTAATGATTAAGTTCATAATAATAGGTAGATTAAAATCAGCATTCAAACGAGAAAAGCATTTAAAAACAGACAGAAGGACGTTTTTGTTTATACAGCTCTTGTATAAATTATTATTTGAATTTAATTTTTAACGGTTTTGTTAATTAATTTCCTCATTTGTAATAAAACTTTTAAAATATTTAATTGATTCACTGTCTGATAATTTTTCCATTGTTTGACTTTAGCAACTGTTCTGTTGAATGGTTGATTTTATCAAGTTGATTGTTTAGATATCCAAACAGCATTATGCTTCAAAATGTTGTCAGTATTTTTGATTAACAAATTGCTGGTTTATTAGTAAATGAATATTATATTTCATCAGTTCGTGTATTTTATTTGCAATCTTCTGATTCTTATATGAAATTATTTATAAATTTATGGATTATATAGCGTATTTTTTCAGTTAGTACTACCTAGTGTTATTAATTTGTTGAGTGTTAACTTAGCGTACGAGAAACGCTGCTGTTATTCGAGCAAGTATGTTATGTTCACTTTCGAGTGCTTAGTAGGTAATGTGCAGATGATGTAGGTAGTCTGCAGATTGACTAAGTAAAATGAGAAATGAAACTATTTTTCACTCTTTAACGAGTACGTTAATCTGCGGATTACCTAGATAATCTGCAAATTACCCGATTTACACACTTTAGTGGTAGCGTACATAATAAAAGCCCTTAAACAATGTTTCACCTGAGACCTGCTTTTGCAATTAATGCTGGCTGAACTTTGCTACCTAGGGATCTTTAGATCCCGTCTCCAAAATTAACCAGCAATTCGTTTTAGCAAATCATTACTTAGGGAGGGATCAACTATCTGCCCGTTATTGAATCAGAGAACAAAGGTCGGCTCCAGGAATTCTCTTCAGTTAAATTCGCGCACGAAGCCCGGTCAGTTGATTACTTCGCGCCGCGGCTACTCCTGGAAATCTCCTGGTGCAGAGCCGCACGCAAACGCGGTGGATTGTTGGCATGGAAATTTATTCATCTGCCGAGATTGTAGTCTGTAGCACTGGCATAACGTAAAGAGAAAGCTGTTTAATTAGAGGGCTCTCTCTGCTCGTAGGAGGCGGAATATAAGCGTCGATGAACTGCTGCAGTACAGAATTACTCCTTCGCGAAGCACTTAAGTTCAAGGCAAAACCCTTCATCTACTTTGACAAATCTCTTATGAAAATTTCTAGCGCTTCCTTTAAATCATGCAGTGAAAACGATCGAGCATCTTTGCTTGAATAATAACGAAGCGCATCACGGAAGGGCTTGCAGCGCTTCTAGAAGATAAATGACTCGGTTCTTTGTTCGAGATATTAGAAACTTTATAAGAAAGAACCAAAAGACTGTGAATATTATTGCGGTAGCTGAAAATAAGTTTATTCTTTCCATGAAAACATGTTGTAAAGCAGAGGAAGAAAAAAAAGCCATTAGTGGTTATTATTTGCTAGCCAATATTCTTAGTTTAAGATATTTATCAAAATATTTAAATTACCGTATTTACTCGTATATCCTTGCCCTCCTATTTTACTCCTATTTTATCTTACGAAACTTCAGAGCTAACAATTTAATTTTCGAATACGCGCAGTACACATAAACTACTAGAAATAATCCCAATATTTTTTTATTTGAAAGAAACCCGCATTCCAATAAAAATACATAGTAATATTAATATTAACTATAACTAATAAAGTACCTTCATTTTTACATCCAGAATTTTGAAGTTCCTTCACTCTTGATTGTTGCCTATTGCTACTCCTTACGCCTCAAATCATATTATGCTGCTGAAGCTCCTGTGTGTGTGGACTGCCACAAGTTGCAAGTCTTCACCTAGGATTGTTTTCGTCACCGTTTATTCTGTTTTCTCCCCTACAATTGTCTTCAAACGCATCAAGAACATCAGGCATCCCCGTTTTCTTGAAGTTCTTGATTATTGTACCAGAGCCCGTGCACTCCAAGTCCACGAGCTAATTAATTAGTAAAACGAAAACAATTACTACTGGGAAAATCTGTTTAAATTTAGGGGAAATCGCTTTCTGAATGCCTTGAAGAAGGCGAAAATTACATGAAAAATTTTCAGAACTTTGTGCTAATCAGTTAAGGGGAAAACTGAACGAGTAAATACGATACTCATTTTCCACGTTTTAATTAGTAATTCATATAATTTCAGTGATTACTTTGTAAGGTTATACTTACCTAAATATTTTGTAATCTAAATAATCTAAATAATAATCTTTTATTACACTTAATCTAAATATTTTGTAACTTTATGAGACTCAGCAGATGAACTTTCACTCCTTATTAACCGAAAATCCTACAGCGCAAACAAACATTAACAAGGGTATAAGAACAACTGAAATATTTATTGGTATTTCAGGTGCCAACTCTTTTTTAGGTAACATCCACTGTTAAACTCTTTCGTTGACTATAAGCGACTTATCGCTGAGTACAACAGGATTTTTGGAAATGTTATATTGCCTTTTATTTAAAAGTATATAAGTTGAACAGAATGCACTCTTGATGCTTACAGTTCTGGCGAAAAACTCAAAATCAGCGAGTCAAATGTTAAGCTTAAATTTAAACAAATTCATAGCCAAAAGCTACATGGAGTAATTTATGCGAAGCTGGCTTAGAACTTCATCTGCTTGGATTCAACTATCGACAAATATAATGCAAGGCAAAAGACAAGAACTCTTGTCTAGAATAACAAACCTAGCAACGTGGTCAGAAGTGGCAGAACACGCTCTGTAATAACAGTCTCAAAACATCACTTAAACACACGCGAATTAATTTGCATTCTGGTGGGAAAACGGAAAAAGAGAAGTCACAGTGCAGATTCGAAACATAAAATAACTGGCTATTGAAATTAAAGGAACCTCATAAAATCACTGTTAAGAAGCTTATCAAAAAATCAATTTCTGCTGATTGCGGCTGGAAAATCAATTAGTGATTGAATTATTTACATTTCAGATATTAAAGTCTAAAAACTGGCTTCTATATATGTCACTTTCTCAAATATCTATCCTACCTCAAGTATATGTGCACCTTCTCAAATAACTAGACGTGAAAAACTAATTTGTGAAAAACTAAGCAGCACAGCACGCCAGTAAGTGAAATCAGTGTTACACTTCGGACGTAAGCTCTTCCGCTACACTTATATTTTCTTCCGTTATTTAAATTGACTACGTTTACAATTTTTGGTGGAGTAGACGCAATGAAAGAAGTGTAGAAAAGATTTAACATAAGAAATAGCTTGTTAATTAAAATAAAACTACAGCATAATGAGTCATACATTTTAATATCTACTTGAAGGGAGGAACGTTTGTAAAATAATTTGTTTCAATTTCAATCCAAGATTTCTTCTTTTTGATTTTATATCAACTCAGTCATCTAAAATCACAGAAATTGGAAGTTTAAAATAAGCGATAATTATTTAATGGTATTTTAAAGCAACATCTCTCAACAAGTTCCCTCAAAGACTTTTGTTTCGTGAGGAAACGCTATGAACGAGCTGTTAAATGCAACATACTTTTGAGACATTTTTCTTATTTAATAAATATTCCTCATTTTGATAATTTTGTAGATTTACTTATCATTAGTAATATCGTAACTTACTAAGTTTTATTAATTACTATGATTTTACGAAGTAACCATATTTTACCTTAATTTATCTGATGCCTTTCACCTTAATAATAAACGATTAAATTAATAGTTATATGCATTCCTTCTGTTTATGTTTGTTATATTTTTGCTTTTTCCTCTCTCTCTTTCTCTGTATATGTGTATATGTATGTGCTATGCTTGCAATCTTTTTTTTTTGTGTGTGTGTGTTTTATACGTAATGTTCTCTACTTATATTCGTTTATTTATTTATTTACTTAATTTATGTTTCTATTTTGGGCTAATTTTGTGTATGAATGAAAGCCTTTACGCTTTTAAAAAGGGCGTTTTATGACAATACATCTCTTCTTCACACCTTCGTCCATTTTATCGAGAATCAGCGTTTTCTTGAAGTTTTAGACACTTTCCTTTCGACATTTTTATCATTCAGTGTACAACTAACTATAAAAAAATTATTTGCAGCATTAAATCACAAAAATTAGAAATAAAAATAACATGCCGCTGTTGCATACACTGGTTTGCGAAACAAGATTGGTTGGAGAAATTTTAACAATAAGTTGGGTAAATGTTATCTAATTCGAGAATATTTGTTCCGTCGCTTCAAGTCTCTTGTAGAACGAATTTGCCAACAGATAATGAGCCATTTGCTTTTCTTTAGATCCGCAACTGCACGCACGTATTTGTCACAGCAAATGAATAAATAATTTAAAAGTAGAAAGGCAAATCTCGGAAAATTATGTTAAAAAACTTCGTTAAATAGAGATTGTACTTCCTTATTTGGAGTTTTTTTAAACAAAAAACTCACTCCTTGGACAGAATCTCATGAAAAACTTCTCTGTATACAGGAATCTGTAAAATAGAATGCTCAAAATAGAGGTTTGACTGTACTAGAATTCTGATTTTGGAAAGTTCAATTCAACCGACTTTTAAGTTATATAATACATGTGAGTTGAATGCGGTCATTTCCTAACAGAATGAATTACTTCCTAGAGGACTTTTTAAGGAAAAATGGTTGATATTCACGTGACGAATAGCGAATGCCACAAAAATTCCATGTCGCCAATTCATTGGTCAGGAACTGAATCTGGGACGAATTATGAACGTTTACCAGTTTTATCGTTCCACCGGTGGTGGGCTCTCTTGAAAAACTGTATAGAAACTCTATAGAATTCTCCTTTTATTATTACAATATTTACCCCCAATTAGATGGCAACGGATTCGATAATATAAAAAAAATAATTAGAAAACTGAAGCTGTAACTTTACAATTTTTATACTTCTTGGAATTCTAGATATAATTCAATAACGTAAATAAATCATTAGGTGCGTTTGGAAGGTTTTTGTGGGGAAATACGTTCGACTGTTCTTTCATAACTGTATTTATCAATTTCTTAGAAAAGAACTATTGCTCGATAAAGTATCTGCAGTGATTTCTTTCCAAATCCTTTTTAGTAAGAAAGTTTGTCGAATGTACTTGAAAGCAGTTTCGAAAAGTTAACGTTAAGTGGTCTCGACGAAGTCTATACCTACAGTTACCCCCGTGTTCAATTGGAATTGATTGTCTACGATGTCTTTGCTGGCTCCTTTTTGGCACAAAGTTCTTTTCGGAACGGCGTATTGAATTACTTTTCCTTATCTGTAGCAAAGATATAAAACAGATGCAGTCTGTACAGATAACCGAAGAAAAATAATATTATTAAAGATTGAACTTACTTTGGCATTAAAATATTTGCGCAATATATGTAGATAAGTGAAGTATTTCTGCAAAATGGTTAAGTAAATGATTTTTACTGCAGCTGACTCGAAGATCTTGAATTTAATATAGTTTACGAGAACTTATCTTAATATATGGCTATACAATCCTAAATTTGTCTCCAGAGATTTAAAAAAAACACAATCTACACAAAAAAGTTACTTTTAAGTGTTGCTTTTCAAGTTCCTGTTGTAATAAACAAGTAGTCATGAAACAAAGTTTCGAAAGCACATTTCGAGGTTTTTAAGTTTGTAAAAAGTTACCTTATAGTTTTTTCTATTTTTATCCATTATCTCTTGTCGGCTCCTTCCAGGATTCAAATTAGTTAACCTACATAAGAAGAGAGTGCTTGAAGTGGGAAGAGAACTTTTGGCACAAAGTGTACACAAAGTCCCTGAAATATTTTTGCCAGCACCCTGTAAAAGGTAGTGCCGTAAAATTTTGTGGCATCATTACGCGTCTACCGAAGTTTTTTCCCAGCAATTTCTTTTTGGTTTAATATACACATAATTGAGAATTTGAGGATCCAAAATTCCTCATGCCACAAAGGAGTTGAAGGGGGTCAATTCAAAAGTCAGTATTTCATGTGAGATGCTGCATGAGAGACTTTAGGATCATTTTCCTTAAATGAACAAACAATAACAGGCAAAGTTTAGCTCGATACATTGATTAATTACATTTGCCTACAGTTGCATCGTTAGCCATCTTTGGTCACCGTTGTAATTTTTGCAGACATTATGCATCCCTCCCATCTTCTAGCCTTACTTAAATCGGTTTTAGCCTTTGCTGTCTGTGTTTCCTCGTGTGATTTGAAGGCCTAAGCGAAAATTTAATTAGGACTTTTTCTTGTGAATTTACACTTTAATTGCTTATGTTTACCTTAAGCTTTGTGTTCTATTAATCTCGAAAGAGGCAGTTACTTGCTCTGTTTCTACACAAGCTGTGTAGTTTAATCCGAATATTTAAATTTAAAAAAAAATTTAATTTCTTCAAAGTTCGGTGTTATTTCACTGAAAGATTAAGGTGAGACGATAAATCACCTGACTGTCTACCAGAGGTGAGCAAAACCGATATTTTATGGGATCAGCAAATTCCGTTCGCTCACTGAACTGAATTGGTTCATTTTTATGACTCACCGTTTACTAACTGTAACAGTGAATAATATTAGGAGCGGGGAGTGAATCAGATCGATGTGCCTGAATAGAGCGAAAAGCAAAGGGAATCGAACGAGCAGTGGGATCGGAATGAACCGAACCGCTCATTCTCTAAACTGTGTTCTTTCAAGTATAGCTGTGAGATTTCCTACAATATCTTTTCTACATAGAACGAACAATAAAATTATAGAATAAAAGAATGTTAAAAAATTGGAAAATAATAAAAATTAAACTCACTTTTAACATGGGAGGATAAATATTCTTTACTTCCCTAAAATGACAATCGAGTTTTCCAGGCAGGCTTCCAACAGCCTACTGTTACCCCCTTGCTTGTTGGGTGAACTCTAAAAGAGCTGCCGTCTGTTTTGACAGATCAACGTTCACTCGCTCAGAAAACTGAATCAGTTCGCAAACGAATAGAACATCTCTACTGTCTACACGGGCCCAGAATTTAGCACTGAAGTATTTAGGTTCCGTTCAGCATTAGTGTATTATTTTATCGTTGCAAAATAAAAAACAAATATTAATATTTCATCACCACTTTTCTCATTCAAGCAGAATAAAACGTACTGCTTAAACAGTCTGCGTTCTTCTTAAAATAAATAAATTTATAACATCAGTTAAGCTACTTTGCTGATAATGCCATCCGAACAAAAATACCACTTTGTTTAATTATCCTGTATCTTGTAAGTTGTTACTTCTAACAAAAAATAATCAGTTATCGAATTTGAACTGAGAGTAGAATTTATTAATTTAAAATATTCCAGTTGCAGTTTATTGCTGATTCTACAAAGTTCTAACATTTTTAAATACTCATCTCCTGCAAATATTTTTAAATTTAAGGCACTTAAGCTTACGATAACAAGTTCCTTTTTTTTTCTTGCTAATCTCTTTGCAGCAATTTATTTTATAATTTAAAATTGCCTGACATATCCGTATGCAATTATTATCAACTGAACATTTAAATCCTCAATCATTTTTAAAACCAAACATGTGTTTGTTAATTACATTCTACTGAGACACTCAGTAAAATCTGTGTATTTAATGAGGAAGAAGCTTGTGAGAAGTTTTAGAAATATATTTTGCAATTTTCAAATGATTTAAGAGGAAGTCCAAGAAGCTCTTTTAAAATTGTGTTTGAAAAGTGTTTGATAGATTTACGGACACAATGTCTTTAAACACTTTTTAATGACTTAAATCTCTTAAGTGTTAATAAATGTACGGCGCAATTATTTTGTAAATTTACTTTACTTTCTTGATTCTTCTTTTAACAAATTAAGGGAATTAAGAAATCTGTATCTGAATTTAAACAGTTTCGAAGTTAGTTTGCTTTTTAATAGTAAATTGATAAATCGCTTTTCTTAATATTTTAGAATTTATTTTAAAAACAGTTATCACTTTTTATAATTTAAATGTATTTGTATAATTAGAAATATACATCAAAGTGTGTTTAAAACTTGTCAGTAAGCACACTAGAAATTGGAATTAATATTTTATATTAATATATTATACATTCGTATTATTTTATAAAAGTGTATTCTATATTCTTATAATTCTTATGATTCTTGAATTATACATATAATTACTTACGCATATAATAATATTCTATAACAATCTCTTTTATATTTTAGACTCTAACAATTCTATAATAAAAAAAAGGATTATTTGATGTGTATTTACTGTATAACACTTCACTGGGTATTATGAAGGATCAAGTATAAGGTTTATTTTAATTAACAAATTATTTCTTTTGCTAAAATCTGTCCTGCACTTCCACTCTTTCATCTGTTTCACCAGAATATGTAAATGAAAGTAATTTTAAACAGGATCAAGAAATCTAAATTTAAGACGGAAGTTTGGCTAAGTTAGTCGGCTGTGCTTAAGGCCGTGTGTGATTACCTATCCTCAGCGCTGTTGCAACCTGTTCTTGAGTTTCCGTCAATTGAAAATTTGATTTGTGTTGAACTAACGGGGCCAGATTGTAGGATCTAATCTTAAAATTTTGAAAAAACTCTAAAGAAGTGATCATTAATACAATTGCTGGTATAAGGTAATTCATTCACATAACACTTTGAACTGAACTGCCTTCCGCGCATTCACTTAGCCGTATACATAGAGCTGTCTTCCCATCTGGAAGCTCCCGAAAATAGCTGCTAGCGCTTCGAAAGGGGATTTTTAAGAAACTTTTAAAGTATCGCTAGACTGGAGGAAGTGCCAAAATGTCACCAATATGGAAAAATTACGTACAAGGCCCATATGGAGATTTTCTACCAATAGCTCGGATTCTAATTGAGATTTTTTGTAACTTAAACATTTCTAAGGAATGTTTTCCTTTCTAATTGCTTCCCTTCGTGGTGTAAATGGAAATACGTTCGGCTAGTAAACGGGAGGTCGAAAGTTCGAATCTCAGGAAGGTTATAATTGGTTTTTCTCAAGTTTCCTGCATCTAAATAATATAAGAAAAAGAATTCTGAACGCTGATTAACTCAGACATAGAAAATCTGCGACATTACACATAAATAATTACAAATAAAATATATGGTCATACATTTCACTAAATAACAATTCAAACTAAATATATTAAATAAATTGCATAAAATAAACGAATAAATAAATAAAACATTGCATATTATTATAAAAAATCAAATAAACAAACATTTACATACATTTAGAGTAATACTAGTTTCAATTATAAAGAACAATATTTATAAACATGTACATGCATTAAACGCTTGAATAATTAGCCATGCAGCTATACCGAATATCATTTTGGATTTACATTTTTATTGATATATTTTCCAAGCGAGATGTCTCAGCTTTTTGACTTTATCGCTTATAAGGTCATACATGATTGCAAGCTACATATTTGTGAAAGAGAGCCTTTTCAGATATCATTATTCTCTAACGTCATTATTCATTCATATCCTTAACGGTCACATTGAATTATATAGTTAGGAAAAACAGAATCTGTTTGCCGAGCAGAACAGGACTTGATAAGAGGAGAAAGCGACAAATTTTTATCCAATATTATCATCTTTTCTTTTCGCGACCTAGTTTTCCCTTGCGACGCAGTTGCTGAGCCAGGAAGAATGGAACAGCATTTTTATTGATCATTGTAGAGAAATAGAAGCACACAGCAAGCGTTTTTTTCCTATATATTTTCGTTTGTTGCAGCTGTCTCAAAGCAGAATAAATAGTTGTCTTATATGTGACTTGGCCCCTTTTCTTGAGAAACCTTCAATTTGGGAAGGAGGGGTGCAGAGAACAGGTTAGATTATTCTTTAATAAAAATTGACGTATGTGGCTGTTCTTTTACTGGGACAGATGTATACATCGTGTCCACGAAAGTTCTTACTTGGCCTTTAATTTCGGAACCAATGATCGTAGACATACAGGGTGATCATAAAAAAAATTTCTCGATGTATGAACCCCTAGCGCCTTATATTTTCAACTAGTAGAAATGAAATTTCACGTATTGCTACTTGATGGTATGTGCTGAGATTGTGATGGTTTAAAACAAGAGAGCTTTCACGATTACGGTGACAGTAATCGCTAAAAATGTCATACAAAATTTCGAAAATTTTGAATGGCAACATCAACCTTTTTCCTACGCAAACTGATCAGCGCATTGAAAATCCATAAATGGCGCTGGAACGATACACATATGACAAAAATGGTCGTCATAACACGTTTGCAAAGAAGATTATTGTAAAGTACCAGTGACAACAACAAGAGAGGAAGAAATTTTTATTGGAATTACAAGTTTTCAACGTGCCCATCTTCCCAGATGATAATGCATATCATGCGGCAGATTATTGACAATAGTAGCGAACATAACATCGCAAGAGGAATCTGTGTGACTTCACATTTTATGGCATCTTTCTATTCCGACAAATCTTGTGGATTTGATGTGCGCGCATTAGATTTCAGGTAACCCCAGAATCAACAGAAAGAGTCATATCCCGTAACTTTGCTGCTTTGTGATCACCACGATCCACCGATCTCATTCAATGAATTTCTGGTTCTGGGGTTACCTTAAATTTAAGATGCACACATAAAACGCACGAGATTTGAAAGATGCCATAAAACGAGAAGCTATGCAGATTCCTCCTGCGGTGCTACATTTTGTCCTTGTTGTCAAGAATATCCAGCATGCTATGCGTAACCATCTGTGAAGGTGAGCACGTTGAAAATGTTTCCAATAAAAGTTTTTCTTCCCTCTCCTGTCTTGTGCTGTCACTTGTCCTTACAACGCTGTTTTTTGCAAATGTTTTACGCCGGCAGCTTTCGTCATATGTGTATCGTTTCGAAGCCATTTATGCTTCTTCAGTGCGCGGACAAATTTGCGCCGGAAAAAAAAGGGATGTTGCCATTCGAAAATTCCGAAGTTTTTCACTTTCACAGTAACCGTGAGAGCTGTATTATTTTAAATCATCTCAATCTCGAACGCGTACTTTCGAACATTAATGTCTGAAATTTCATTTTAATTGATTCCGCAGATAAGTCGCCAGGGGTTCGTATATCGGGGAAGGTTTTTGTGATCGTCCCCCCATATGTTTGCAGTTTACAAATATATTTTAAATGACGCAAAGATTCATGTCTTGTGCTGCTTAAATTAAATAAAAATTACAAAATTTACGTAATTTAAATTTATACTGACACTAAATTTCTATACTAATATTTAAGAAAATTTCATACTTAATATAAAAAATAAGAAGCAAAATTTTTGACAGTGGTACGACAAAAATTGAGAGAGATATTTCATTCCAAAGTTTTGGAAGTTTTTCGGCATTTTCATCTTCTATGGAGGGGGGTCGTCGAAATGCAAATTGTTCATTTACACCTCTTAATTACC
>KK113713.1:85792-100940 GCA_000611955.2 Stegodyphus mimosarum
ATGATCATTATAATTATTTAATTAATTGTAATAATTATATTATAATCAATAATTATCATATTTCTTTTTTATTTTTGAACTAAAATCTATATGCATTATTATACATATCCAGGGCTGAAAGGTAAATTTACTGTAAGAAGTCACAATATTGGCAAATGTCACGTTAAATCAACTATGATTCAGGGGAATCCCTCTCATATCGGGTGGAAGCCTGCTGACCGTCTCTTTTTTTAAGTACAAAAAAGAATTCTTCCGCTAAAAAATTTATTTCCGTTATTTTTAATAATTAATGGTCTTATTTTTAAAAGTAAGCAGTGAAATGTGCAATATTCAAGAAAAAGTTCATATCTTAGGAAAAAAAATTCAGTTATTGGAGAGTTGGTAATCAATGCAAATCTTCGTGTTTATTTCTGCGAATATGAAATAAACGCGCGAAAGGAAACTGCCGACAGGGTCACCCAATGATGATACGGGGATTTTCCCTCTTTCTGAAGCAAATTCCCTCCTCCCGGAGAAGAACGAACTCTCACCTGACCTCCTCACCCTGCGACGCGTAATTAACATTCCTTACGGACGATCCTATGTGTTTTGGCAGAATGCCAACCAAGGTTGCTCTGTACGGGGTCTAATTACAATAGACTTCTTGTGCAAGTTACGTCCCTCCATTCCCCAATAAAATGGTGAACTCAGTATAGCATCCATATTGTGAAGGGTGAAGTTATGCTGTAAAACAGAATTATTATCATTATTTAATAATACTAACTACTTCTTTTTCATGTAAGCTGATATTTTAAGACATACCCTAAAATAGCTATTCGATGTGTACATTGGGTGTGTAAATTGTGACTTCTATATATGTTTTCTAAGGAAGATAATAACATAAAGTCTATCATAGAACTTTCATCATTTGAAATTAATTTTTTTTTTACTTACCATTTTATCATTCTATCTACTATTGCATCATGGTGTAGGTTTCCTTCCGCGTTTGAATTACTAGAAGGAACTTTACTTTCACTTACTTTCAGCTTTACTTTCAGCTTTTCGCAAATAATTTTTTTCTTCCTCTTTCAAAGAATTGAAATACTTCCGTTTTTCTTTCTTTCTTCTTCTTCTTTTTTTTTTTGTGACTTTACGCGGCCAACTCTTAAAATAGAAACCCCTAAAAAAATAATAATAAAGATTTTAATGAGTTTAGCTACATAATTTCATGGATATAGCTAGTAATTAATAGTGTACAGACAGAAAGAACTGGGCTTATTACTTTAAATCGCTCAGTTTATGAATCCGTAATATGCGGATTAATTTGAAACCAAAAATTTAAATATCTAACGCTTTGAAAAATGGCAACACACTGGCATGTGAAAGTTTAAAAATAATTTATGCCGGGTAATTCCAACACATTTCTTTTAAATTACCGAGTTTGTTCACTAAATTTGTCAAATAAATAGCTTAATTTTTGATGAATGGCAACTCATTGGTTTTACATCTCTGGGTTTGTTAATCCTAATTTTATCAATTTCAGGCAAAACATAAAATAAATTAAAAAGGATTTCTAAGTTCCAAATTTAAGTTTGAGATGTATATATCCGAGTGGAGAACTACATGTTTTCAAAATTTGATAGCTCTCTAGGCGCCGCTGTTTTCCACAATGCGAAGAATATACATACATAAATAAATATATATATATACAGGATGGTTATAAAAAAACTTCACTGATAAATGAACTCCTAGCCACCTATTTGCTCAAAATATCCGAAAGAAATTTAAGACATTATTCGAAGATGTGGGCTCAAAATAGTGATGATTTAAAACAATAGAGCTCTCACGGTTACGATTACAGTAAAAACATTTCGAAATTTTTTAATGGCAAAATCCAACTTTTTTTTATGTGCAAATTGATCAGCGCACTGACTAACTATGAATGCTGTTGGAATGATACAAGTATTATGAAAATTGTCGACTTGAAAATATTTGCAAAGAAGAGCCAATGACAACAGAAGGGAGGGGGGAAGAGACAAAAACTACTTCTATTGGAATTACAAGTTTTCAACATGCCTACCTTCGCAGACGTAATGCATTGCATGCGGGATATTATTGACAACAATGGCGAACGTAGCATCGCAGGAGAAGCCTGCTTTAACTTCACGTTTTATGGCATTTGGCATTTTCAATTCCGACAAATCTCATGGATTTGATGTGCAAACTTTAGATTTCTGTTCACAGATTTCTATAAAGAAATTTCGAGGATGAAACTTATTAGAAGCTATAGTTCAATTTTATACGAACTAAATCAGAGATCTTCAACATAATTCTGTAAAATTTTAGATATAGCTTGTACAGCATCAACTAACAACAACTACTGAAAATACCGAGTGAAATTTGTAGATAACTAGGCCACCATGAAAATATTATAAATATGTTTACTTTGCGTGATTTTCTGCAAAGGATCTCGTAGGAGATTTAACAGCATATCAAATCAACAAAATTTCCCTTTGAGATTAAAAATAATAAATGAAATTTTCTTTTGTGAATAGAATTTCCTTTAACCTTGTTTTAATTTTGAAATAATCGATGCTAGTGTCAACGACAACAAATTTTTCGGAACAAATGGGATTTTTTTTAATCAAAGATTCTAATGTTTTGATTTCCAATGTATTTAATACTATAAATACTTTTAGGAAGTAGTTAAGCTTGATAAAATTTAAGAAACCTTTATTTATCAGAGATTCATATACAATAATTAAAGGTATTCATTTTAGGAATTAAATTTTGTAATTCACAGACTAAATTTCATCTTTTAATTAATTTTATGATCGAAATTGATTTTATACTTTTAAAAGATTGATTTTTATATTATATAAGCAATATTGTAGAAAAACGTTCACGAAATTGTACATAATTTGGAAGTTAAAAAACATAAAGCTACAGAGAAGGCAAAAATTTCCATTAAAAACGAATTAACACTTGTGAATTAAAAAAAATATTTATTTTTGCTCGTATATTCTCCATGCAGTGCATCAGAAATTTGCTTAGATTACAGTTTGAAAATTTTAGAGATTTCTACGGAATAACCATTCCACAAAAACATTTCTCCGTCCATTTTTTAAAGATTTCTTTAGAACATGTCTTCGTTTCTATGAGATTTTACAAAACAACATTTCTATGGAATTCTATTCTATTTTATAAATTTATGTAGAATGTTTTGTAGAGAAGCATTTCTATAACGCATTACCTGTAAAGTTCTACAGAGCTCTGTCAGTCTCTGTAAACATTTTTTGTAAAGGCACATATGTTAATAATTTGCTCTATCAACGAAATTCATATCTGTGTTACTAAAGTAATTTTTTTTCCTTTGATAATGATAGCAAACATCTCAGTGACCTCCCCTTCTTTGTAATCATTATTAATGTTATTTTTCTTTTGCTCATCTTGAAATGTTTCACTCCCTAACCGTCAAAGGTCTCTAGAGATGCGAACACAAAGTCCAGCTACTAGTCTTAATGGAAAGATAAATTCTATTTCTTTTCGTTTTCGGTCTTTTTTTGACTAGTAAAAGGGAGATTTCCTAAAGATTTTCTTTCAGCTTTCAACACCCGACTTTTTAAAGGATTTGATGCAGAACGCGAGAAAGGGGAAAAAAGGAGGGTTTCAAAGGAATGTCGTGTATTATATCAGAGCTTCGATGAAATACTGAATGGGAGAGCGAAATGTATTCTAAGCATTATAAAGCAGTTTTGTGATCGCCATTTTCACGCTTTGTATCACTTAGATTCCAGTAATAATATTCCGCGTGAGCCTTAAGGCTCAATATGAAAAAAAAAGGCTTTTGTTATGGCCCAACTTTTTAGGAAATGGGGTTTGATTTGTTGGAAGCAAGCATTCACAGAGACGTCATCAATGATATTTATTAAGAAGCTTCTTTTCAAAATTCCTACAACATAATATTGTACTTTTACTGATTTATAAAATGTAATTATATCTCTTTGCAAAATACTTGAAAATTTTCTGCCCAGTTGTATGGAATCTGATTTGCCATATGCATGGTGATCGAAAAGTCGTGCACATGACACGTGTGGAAAGTTCTAAAAAGGATTTTAATAGCATATTTCTTGAATGGATCACACACCTAAACGTTTTGAAATTTCATTTATAGTTTATGCCATTAACATTAAGAACTATTTATTGACGAAGATGGGATTTTCACAAACAGAGCGGATTTTTATAATGAACCATTACTTGGCAGTGCATACCTTTGACTCCGATGTCATCTTTCTCGCACGGTGATTGCAACATTTTATTACTGACTTAGTCCATTTTGTCTAGATTCAGAACATATAATAGTGGTCACTCAGTTTTTAATGGTGAACACTTTCATTTTTCTGAAATCAGATTACCAAGCAGAAAATCCTTGTTTTGTAAGGTACATGAACATCTGGAAAGTACATATACAGTTTTTTGGTAAGAATGCGTTGCGAAGCAATGCGCAATTACAAAAATTTGTTCTGCTATTTAAAAACACAACTCCAACTTACATCAAACGAACGGTTTTCAAAGCTAGCAGAATTAACTATAACTGAAATTTTAAGTGATACGTTACTTAAAATAGTATAGGCTGTCGTCCACTGAAACATTTGCCATTAACAATATGTACTGAAGAACCAAAACGTCTTGACCACTTACTCAGTAACGCTTTTCGCGACCTTTGGCCTGCAAAATAGCTGCAACTCGCATTGGCATGAATGCCACAAGCTCTTGGTAGATGAATGGAGACAGATGAATGTCTAAGCAACGGTCACGCAAAGTGGAGATTTTCCTACCTGGTGGTGTTTGCGCTTTAAGCATGGCATCACAAATGTGTCCTATCGGGTAAAGATACGGCCAGTTAGGTGGCCAGGACATTAATTGGAATTCCTCCTTATGCTCATCGAGCCACTCCAACACAATTAGAGCCTTGTGACATGGGACATTGTCCTGGTGAAAAATTCCATTTTTAGTTGAGACGATTGAAGCCATGTAATGGTGCAACTGATCCCCAGCTATGTTCAGATAATCCGAAACTTTCATGGCCTGTTCTATCACAAGTAAATCTGTTCTATCACAATCTCATGGGGACCCAAAGGCGCCCATGAGAATATCACCCAAAGCATAATACCGCCACTACCAGTCTGTGTATGACCGCTGTATAGGCGAGAGCAACTGTTCGCCTGGAAGTCTGCGTAATCTGACACGGCGTACTCTCAAGTCGGCATACTCGACGTGATGAATGAGAAGTAGTGATTCATCTAACCAGGCAACTGTCCATGGTCCAGTCTCGATGTTCCAGGAGTCACTGTAGGCGTAGTTGACAATGATGCTTGGTCAACAGAGGCACACGAGTGGGGCGTCTGCTAACCATCCCATATCCAACAGTGTCCGCTGAACTGTGTGTTCCGAAACACTTGCACTTGGACCTGCATTGTATCAGGCTGTCAGCTGAACCATTGTGTAGCGCCGATTTCACTATTTCAAGCGGTACAGTCTCCGACGTTCTTTTTCATTGATGACGCATGGACATCTAACTCTTTAACGTCTACTGCTGTTTTTACTATCATTTATACACTCTGTATAAATACTAACAACGGCAGATTGTAAACAATATAGCAGTCGTGCAGTTTCAAGATACTCGTTTTGAGTCTTCTGGCAATTACCATCTGTCCTCTATCATATTCGCTTAGAGCAGCAGTCTTTCCACATCAATCGCAAAAATAAGAACAAGAATGATTCTTTACCTTCTGCAGCAAGAGTGAAATACCATTTCCAGTTAATCACGTGCTCTCCACGTCATCCAGCCGAGTTCATGGAAAAATGTGGAGATGGTCATAATGTTTTGGCTCGTCAGTGTATAGTGATGTTCGAAATTAAGAGAATTTTTACATTTAGTCCATTATTTGCGGATTATTTTATATCTATTTTACATTTAGTCCATTATTTGAGATTACAGATTTTAGTGAAATTTGGTATGGCATAGTTTGATATAATATAAAAAGCTATTATGATCATGGTACATGCCTATATCATATATTAGGTTCATCGGTGCATAAAACGGGGAGAGGGGATATAAAGCGAGTAGATCCCCCCTAACAGTCGTGCAGTTGTCATAGCGTGACTCCATATTGCAAATGGGCAACTTATGAGTTCTTGTGGCAGTCAGTCTCGTCATGCAGTAACGCTGTTTTAAGGTTTTGGAGGATTCTGGGAAGGAGGAAGACGAGTTGAAGTTGCTCTCCCAAGAGTGGCACTGACATGCTTTCTAAAGTTTATATCTGAAAATCTGAATGGCCAATTCATCCGGTTAATTCTATAACTTTCCAGAAAATTATCCACTAGATTAGCATATGTCAACGAGTGTTGTCATCCATAATAATGAATTGTGTTTCAACTGCATTCTTGATAAGGCAAACCTAGGGTTGCAAGATTTCTTCCCTCTACCTTGCAACAGCCGCAGAGCCTGTGTGAAAGATACTAAGGTCTTCACACCTTTCCAACATGACGACTACTCTGACCATTGATATTGAAGTAGCAGGTCTGTGGTTCTTTTCAGATGAAGATACTATGTTGAGAATCAAAGATTGGATTGAATCGGGGCTCCCCTCTGAAGAGAATGGTCCTTCATCGATGCGTGGCTGTCTTGTGCACATATGTGAATGAGGCTCAAACAGACCTCTTTCGTGAAGCCTTATAGAAACTCTGTTTCCTATGATCGCATGGAGGTTACGAAAGAGCTAAAAAAATGTAGCTCTTCTGTTATACCTTCTAGAAATGGGCAAATAGGGATCTTTATTGGCCATCACGGCTTCTAGACGACCTTACTCAGGCTTTCTCGCTATACGCTATCTTTAAACTGTCACCATAAGTTACGCTACGATGGGCATTACGTTCAAGTAAGTCTGCATTTGTCTACTCTGCATTTGAGACTGCCTTGCTTCCAATTCTCCGATGATTCTCACCTCATTTTATCATCCAAATATTGGTGATTATTCATTTTGACCGTACGTTGCAAAAGAACCCTCCGAAAGTTACCGATGAGTGCGAGTAAACAAAGCGCAGAAAACGCTATGCACTTTTAATGATTCTTTCTCTAATACACTTTTCATACGCACGGTGTAAGCTTGTAGATTCGACACTACTGTGCTATATTTTTTATTTAATGCATAATTTGTACCTATCGTTTAGTACTTTTCGAGAAAATCATCAAGTTCTGTTAATTTCGAACACCAGTAGTGTTTGATATGTTTATTGTAAAGGTGCGTCACTGTAATTTTGTATAACCAAGTGAGTTTTTAAAATTCTACGTAACGAAATTTTTCAGGCTAGTTCTTATTGTCCTCTTGATTTTTAATGCCTTCTTACTCCCTGCGGGATCAGTAATGCCACGATATCTGAGTAAAACTGAGAAGCTGTAGCATCCATGTTGAGGAACACTGGCTTAGATCGATATGTGTATTTCAAGTGATGTATCAAATTTATTAATTTGATATTTCAAGAGCTTCTGATAGAGGGTTCTGATTTCGGATGCAAATGATATGAATGAGTTTTATCTACGTAACTAGTTTCTGCTTTTAAAGTAAATATTAATAATGTGTGCTCTTAGCCGCACACCTCACGAAAAATGGAGCATGCATTAAATTGATTCAGCTACTTTCATGCAAAACTGTAAAAAAGAGGATTTTGCCGAGGGATGTCCTTTATCGAGATTATTTCATATCACGGAATTAGAAAAAAAATTGCGGAAATAAATAAGAAAACCAGGCTTACAATAAAAGATAAGAAATTTCTAAGAAGCTACCAAGCAGAACTGTAAGAAAAACAGCACCCTCTTTCAAATATTGTTATTTATAACAAAGAAGAAATGGATAAAACTACTGCACCATAAAATGATAATGACAACGATCTTAAAGATATGATTAAAGATAACCAAATTGAACCAATCACTTTGATAAAAGAACCTTTAGATAAGATACAGGAAAATGAATGGAAAACCATTCCTGTTTAAAACACGCACAAGAAAATGACCTCCGTAAACAATTAAGACGTGAATTCAAAGAATTAGGATTTACGAAAATTGAAGGTATAATTGAAGACGACCCTCTAAGTTTAAAACCTTTTGATAAAGAGGATTTTAGGAAAATCCGAAAGACTCTTATTAAAGAAACTATTCCTTTCCATACATTCTTCCTTAGCCCAGAGAAATGTTTAAAAGTTGTTATAAATGGTTCACAGAAGACTTCACGCCACAAGATATTGAAGATGAATTAACTGAACCGAATATTCCCTTTCTAAAGGTTAGTCAAATACAAACAGTAGAGAGAGACGCTGTAGCTCTTTTGTTACCCGTCTTTTACGTAGAATTATCCAGAACTCCTGAGGGAAAGATAATCTGGGACATAGAATTTTATGCGATATGAAAATTAAAATTGCAGGATACAAGAGTAGATCGGGGCCAATGCAATGTTTCAAATGCCAGCGCTTCGGATATACGCAGAGCGTATGTAGAAATATCCCAAGATGTGTCAGTCGCTTAGACACGCATTAGCCATATGAATGTCATATAAAAAACAAAAAAAAAAAATCCCAGCGACATGCGTCTTGTGCAAAGGACAGCACGCAGCATGTGACATTACCTACCCGAAACGGCCAGGAAGCAGTCAAAAACAGAAATCACCTAAAATTAACAACCAAGAAAATAGAAATATTCCCAAAACCAACAGTGAAGCTAAAACTACATCCCGCAGATCTTACGCAGAGATAAGTGGCAGACAGAGCCGTAGCTAGGGCTTACAGCGCCCGGGGACAACTGAAGATTTTGCGCCCCTTTCTATGTGCCAAGAAAGGAAAACATTTCATTCTCAAATTTCTTGACATCAATTTGGCGCCCCCTGAATACTGCGCCCGGGAACAGATGTCCCCCCTTGCCCCACTCTAGTTACGCCACTGGTGGCAGAAATACGAAATCTAGCGATAACAACAATCAAAGGAAAGAAAATTCAAACAATGCTGAAAGTTTTGACGAGTTTACCGAATTTATCACTTCCATATAAAACCTGTACCAAGAATACAAAAATAATGAAAACAAGCTCAACATTGCACTGGCTGCCGTTAAAATGTTCATCGATAGAGACCGCAAATAATGCAATAGCAAGGCATAACCGAACGGTAGAGTGCAGCTGTAAATCTCGTTACCTTTTAGGTAGTTCCTCACTCGTACTCACTCGTAGGTTCGATCGTTACTCGTACTGCAAGGTGACTGTTTTAAATTATTGTGAAATTTTTATGATATTGATACAAATGAATTTTCTTTTGATTTACCTTAATAGAATTTTAAGCTTTGTGTAAATAGAGCATTTTTAAATGCTATTGTAATTATTGCAGAAAATGCATTTTTAAATGCACTTTTCACCATGTAAATAACTTTACTCGAGAATTTTTTATCATATTCAAGATTTTTTAAACGAAATTGCAAAGAATGTCGACTTTTTACAAACAAAATGACTTTTGTTTGTGTTAATGAACTCGTGTTTCTAGTATCAAGCATTTTTAACTTCAATGAACTCTTGTGAACTTAACGATTTTTTGCTACCCCACGATAAATGACGGCCCTCTTCGATCGACCTTACCTCGTTTCCTCTAAACTTTTCAGTGCATATTTCATTTATTAGGTCATTAGAAGATATGTGAAACATGAAAGTACAAGTCTTCGGACTGTAGACTTTCTAACTAGGCGATGTCCCGGGTATTAATAATTTGGATCTTTTTATTAAAATTTTGTTTTTCAAAAAGTTACTTTACTTTCTTGATCGTTGCTATTTCTCTTTGAATGTAATATTTCAGTTGTGTAACTTTAAACTTTTGATCAGATTTATTCATGTTTTTCCATAGCCTTTGATGACAACGTGTATACTGACTTTGCTAGACTTTTAGCATCTTCATCGGATGTTGAAAGTGCAGATATTCCTAACGCCATGCAGGTTAGTATTTCATTAATTGATTTTATACCCATGTACTAACTTGTAAGTATTGGAAAACTTTTACCTGCTTTCAATCACTATTGCAGTGGGTAAAATTTATTTTATTATTACTCAAGAGCATAATGCAACATCAATTGGTATTGATAACTCATTGATCTTGTGCATAAGAAAATGTCAATATGAATTTGGGGATGATGTATTATGCGCTAATGATTACATGAAGAAGAAAGTTTGTGTTTCATATATAATGATGTTTTTATACTTTTATTTGTATGGCAGTGCAGTATTTGCATGTAATGTGTTCCAGTATTTTTTGCGGATGATGCTGTGTGAACAAATTATTTGCGGATTCTGGATTTAGTCAAGGGAATTTGCTGCCATTTCTGTTTGCTTAATTTCTGCCTCTTGAAGCAAATTATCTATTAATCCAGCTCTGTCTGATTGAGCGTCATCATACGAAAACGTTGTAAATCGGCTATGACCATTTGTGGCATGTTGATATGCATAAGAATTTTATCCCTCTTTGGGTCATCAGATTGTCATTTCCACCGAAAGTGTATGCGTTTGACCACGAACTCCTTTCCACGTAATGTGAAATTTCATGCGTAAAAACTAGACTTTTCTTGAGTACCTTTTATCCCAAATAAGAATTTTTAATTAGCTGTTATGTATCTCGATTTAATAACTTGGTACGACTCGGTTCATTCCCCACCACGGTGTTCTTCAGCCCAGTGTTTTGTGGATTGTACACTACTCTGATTAAAGAAGCAGTATTGGTCTTATATGTTGAACGCCATATCGCTGAAGACGACTGCTACTAGTTTGAGTTGAAATGTCCTGTTGCTGAGTAGGCTGACTATCAATTTACTACTTATTCCGACAGATTGATAATTACACGCAATGGTCATTCATGCTGCTTTCGGACGGCTTTGATGCTGCCGTTTTATAGTGTTATAAATGTTCTAGCTATTTTCTGATTAATGGTTACAGAATGGATTACAGAATTCCACTAACCCACACCCAGTTAATACTTTTGATCCAGATGAAATTTTTGGCCGAATATGTACCCGAGACGTCCCTTTTGTTTACTTTCGTAATTTTTTTCTTAATTATGAAACTAATATCGTAGCTGGATCTGTACTCAGTTGTTCACTTCTCTAAGGTCTGAAAAATGGGAAGTCTAGAATTAATGGAAGTTAATAGTTATTAATACCACCCGGTGGCGAAGTGGCTAGCGTGTCGCGCAGGTGCATCACAGGTCTCCGGAGCTCGATCCCCGGGCTGAGTAAGATTGACTCAGCCTTTCATCCCTTAAGTAGGTCGATAAGATGAGTACCAATTTCGTTTGGGGTCTAAACACCGGGGGTCCTGCGACAAGCCGACCACTTGCCCAGGGCATATGCTGATGCACTCAGGGGCCCAAAGGTCAAGAAAGCAGAAAAGGGCACTGCAGGCCGTGGTCCACTAGGGCTGCTGCGCCACTTAGTTTAGTAGTGAGTTTTAGTAATAATTATTAATAGAATTAAGTTAATTTTAATAATTATTAATAAAATATAGTTATTAATAGAAGTTATTTAGTAGTCTCAACGAGAGGTGTGGCAAATTCATAATATTTTTTAATCCCTTTAGATATAAGGCTTTTTTTGTTCGTAGAAATAGTCATAGTTAAATAGTTAAATCAGTATTTATATTCAGTAACTAATATGTGTTGATACATAAGTGTTTTAGATGGAACAAGTAAACATTATGTATATTATCTTCTCCTACTAGAACTTGGCTTGCCAGATAGATGAAGATATAGGAAGCAAACGGTTTAAGGCTATGAATGCTGAGGTAAAGAGAAAAAAACTCCTCAATTGTGACTTATTTTTTTATTTGTGTTGTATGGATTTAAATAATTTAAATAAAGAGTATCTTTTGATGATCTACATTTATTATTATATATCCTTCTCTTTATATATATATATGCTTCGTCATTCTATCTGAATTATAATCTTAAAGAAATAAAATAAAATTGCTTGTGGAATATGATTACGTGTAATTCAAAGATTTTGTATGGTAGGGATATACCCGCCACTGTGATAATATAGAATTAGAGTTATCTCATATTTTAAAAAATGGTGACTATTTAAGAAAAAGCAATGCATGTACTCTTAAGTTTTCAAGCGAAATCAAATACCAAAATTTATTATAATAAAACCAAACTTCAGGTAATGCCGTAGTAATAACAGAAAAATTTATAGCGTTTAATGTTGTTCTGTGCCGACAAGAAAAAGTAACCAATCAAATTTTGTTCTTACCTTCATCAACTGAAACAAAATTTGAGCAATTCCTTTCCTTGTTAATTATATCACTTCAGGTCAAGAAAGAACGCTGTCGAGTTCACTGTAAAAATATTAAATTTTTTTGTTTAATAACTCGACTAAATGTTTGCAAAATAAATTTATTGCCAAACAATTTTTTATATATGATACCAGAAACTTTTCCATTTACATACGTATAAAATTTGCTTTGAAAATAAAATGAAAAAAAAATATATATATGAACTGCTAAGAAAATTATTTCAATTTTGTTGCTTTTATTTTTACAGGAAGCTCTAAATTTGCTTGAAACTTCAACAACCCTTGCTGGATACAAATTTCGGCAGTTCATTAAGAGACATGGCCACAGGTGTCTCAAAGAAGTGAATACTTTAAAGATACTTTAAACTTGAAGGAATTTAATATTTTAAACTTTGTTTGATGAAATTTTGACTGAAATTTCTTTTTTCAGTTTGATCTGCGATCAACACCTTGGTATAGGAATCCGAAGTCTTTGGTTAAGTTGCTGCAGGTATAAACAAATACATTATGATTACCAAGAACATTTGTCTTAAGTGGAGAAAATTTTGCTTTGGTTAAAATATCCGTGTGTTTGTTTTATATTCATTATTCTTTACTTTTTTTGGCTCTAGTTATATTACATTTATGAGCAACCGAACATTGCAGTCAATCATTTCCTTTTTATTTTACGTTTTCTATGTTCGTATTTTACATTTTACACTTAAAACGTATAGTAGGCATTAAAAAAGAAGAGAAAATATATGTTTCCTCATATATGTTTTTAATGAAAAGTTATATGTTATTTGTTACGGTATCATTGTTTGGAACGTTACATTGTGGCATATGTTTGTAATACATTGGTTCATAAGCTTTCGACATTTGTGTACCCCTTTTAGAATTTTCGTTATACTGAGTACCCCTCGTCAAAAAAGAATTAAAAATTCCACACACTTTAATAGCAAATAAAATAAAGTTATTTTCCCACTTTTAGTACATAAGCAAAATAATAATAAACGAAAAATAAAATTCATTCGTAATAAAATATAAATGAAACAAATAAAAGTTTTATTATAAATAATATTCATTATAATCCAATCCAGAGAAGGATGGGCCCACCAGCGGCCGAGCGGTAAAGACGCTGAACACTGGTAGTTCGGTCCGAGGTTCGAATCCCGCCAACCGGGCTGGCTGCATGGACGTTTTCGTGATTTTCCCCATGTGTAACGTGTACACGAGCCAGTTTCCCTTAGAAAGTCCTCCACGAAGGCATCCCTCCCCTTAGGCAGATAGCCCTCGTGTGCTTTGCCATAATTGAACAACCTAACCTAACCTAACCTAACCTAACCAGAGAAGGATGAAACTCTAGAAGTTGAGATGATCGATCATCTAATTTTGGTTTCCTGGTTAACTTTTATCTGAGATGCGGTTCGACATCCAAAGGCCTTTTCCTTTCCAACAAAGTAAAGTAAGTTTCCTTTCCATCAAAAGCCGGTTTCTTTATTTGACGTAATGTCTACAAATGCTGAAAAAGCAGCATCATATAGATATGGAGTTGGAAAAGCAAGATGTATTTCAAGACTTTTTTTGTTAAAACTTGATTTACATGTGGAATTTGCAATCAGACTAATGTTAAAAGCACACTCCTTATGTTTATTTTATTTTGCACGAATTCCGTTTGAAGCTAATTCCAACTTCTTCGTGTTCCACATACGATAAACCTTCTGGCATGGATATATTAAGGGTGAAGGGGTATCTGATTCATTTATTATTTTTGTTTAAATCAGAAGAACAGTTTTTCAGGCCCATTTGTAAATTCTGTAAATGATGTGTTATACATGTAAGAGTGCAGCATCAGTTTTGCTAGCCAAACTTGCGATAAACTCACGAGGAGAGGAAAATGAGTTCACATGTCCATTATCAACTCTCTTTTGCCACAAATTGAATTTTGCCATGGTAATGTTCACTTCGTCTTGAATGCGAAACAGTGAAATTTCTTTGCCATACAACGATAAGCTGAGATAATTTAAAACCGAGACTATATCTGCTACCCAATTTACAGAGCCATTTCCAATCTCTGTAAATAGTTTCTCAACTCAAATCTATCATTAACAAAAACTTGAAGTTTATGTCTAAATTCAAATAACCGGTTTATAATTTTCTCTCGAGATAGGCAACGAACATTGGAATAAATAAGGAACTGAATATGACTACTTCTCATTTCTTTCCGTATTTTCAAAATAAGTCATGCATTCAAAGGATGGTCTTTAATATAATTAATGATTTTCATGCTTTCATGCAAAACTTTCTGTAAATTGTTGGTCATCTTACGTGTTGTCAAAGTCTTCCTGTGTGTGCAACAATGCGTGGATATAATATTTCAGACAACATTCTGAATTCTTGCGCGAGTCCTTTATTGTGATTAAGAATACAAAAACATTATTGCATGGTAAAGCTTCATTTAGGAATTGGCTGCATTAAACTCTCGAACTAGGTTTACGAACTGAATAATGGTACAAGGGCATTGTTTCTTACAGTTTACCTTTTTCCACATCCAGAATAAATAGTTAGATATGGTTAAAACAAACTAACGAAATGGTTAGATAGTATTTCCGTAGCGCGATATTAGTAGCCCTGGAACAGCCTCTAAAAATGGCCATGAAAACCCCTAGATTTATGGGCAATTTCTGCTAAAACCCCACTTACAGTGACGAGTAGTGACTTACAGGACGAGTAGCATCATGATTAAATTTTTCAACCTTGAACCATATTCTGCTGTATTCTCAATAACTGCTTCGATTCATCCATTTTCAAAGAATAGCCGAT
>KK113713.1:100952-184179 GCA_000611955.2 Stegodyphus mimosarum
GACAGAAATTTCGTACCATATTGTTACTTAGTGAATGATAGGAAATGATACTAATTTGCCTACAAAAAAAGGCATATATAGGGTTTCTGTGAACGCTCTAAAGCCTAGTGTCGAAAACGTTTCTTATTGATGTTATTAATTGTTATAGTGCAGTGCGAATTTTGTTTGGATAGGCATCCTATCTTAACTGAACTCCCGATGATCAATGTGACTATTATTATACTACTGTCTTTGGACATCGTGTATATTTTTCTTTGCAAATCGCCAGTTGTTTTAGATGCATCGTGTCTATATAACTCATTTGTTTAATGTAATCTTAATTTAAGAATTATATCGGTAAAGTGAATAAAGTATTGGGCTTAAAATTATAGTATAGAGAAAGAGTACATATTTTTAAGGGGACATATTTTAAGATTAATTTCAACTCCCATTATATTCGCTTTCAGAAACTTACTTTCTATACATATGTTAGCGGTTCTCAACCTTTTTTGCTCCATGCATCTCTTTTATTATTGCTAGAACATCATCCACGCCCCTCTATTCCAAAAATGGAAAAAATATATTTATTCAAATGTAGATTAGTTTTTTTATGTGTTTTATAAATTAAACAAGAATAAGTATGGAAAATATTGATAAATAACGAAACTATACAAAAGTAAAAGTTTTTAATATTCATAAACTAAAACTAAATAATTAATTGGTAAATAAAGGCTGACCTTATTCCCTTTTGAAACTACGAAATTCTCCCCTGGTTGAGAACCCCTGCTGTATGTAAATAAAGAGAGTCGTGGGGATTCGTTTGCAATAGAATATGTATCCCATGCGCGATCAAAATTATTAAGAGCTGTTATGAGTTAGTTACTAAACTAGGAGAATAATAGTCACGAGTCCACAGTTTAATCAAAGATGAAGGAAATTCAGTATCTTCAGATTCAACGATAGATGGCGTCATTCATGACATGGAATTAATTTTCTAAGATGATATATTTCATCTCATAACTTTCCACCAGCGGCTGAAAGTATATGAGCTTTAATTTGGGAAGAGAAGGCAAAAAATCGCTTTGGATTCACCCTGGTTTTGTAAATTACCAGTCATATATCATGATATTCTGAGCATTACTGTTGTGTTACTGTCACTTCACAAGATGGCTGAAGTAGTTCCAATATTTATTATTCCAACAGATACAATATGCGGTAGCTGAAATTCAGGCTTTTACGATTTTTAATATTTGTCTTTTTCGATTTACTGTACCTCCTAATATTGTTATTGGTCAAGGGACTTATTTCGAATCGTCATTTGTCACGGGAAGATAACACTTCACATCTAAAGCCGCAGTGATGTGCGATAGTGATGCGAATTAATCTCAGTTATTACTATCAGGCTTGCTAAACTTTTGTTCAACAGCTACAGCAGAGATGCACTTATTACTTGATGAAATATTATGATTGGAAAGTATTGTTTTACTTGAAGAATTTCTCCAAATGAAATTTATTGTGTTTGTGCAGCATTTGAAAACAATCTTCAAGTAAGTGCACCGTGTAACGTTTTGAAATCATACAATGAATTTTCAGAAAATAACATTCTAATACTCTTTCAAGAATGCATTCCATCATTATTTTCCGTTTCATTAAGTCATGCATGTCCATCAACATGAGAAAATGTTTTGTGTTTGCAGTTCAGTCTAAGTTTAAATATGAGTTGGTAGCTTACGATGGATGAACAAATGAGCAGAAAAAGCATTTGCTCTAACATCATGGAACGCTTCACAGAACATCATGAACTGATTGAAAAAGTCATCATATGTGATGAAAAGTGGATTTTTCAATACGACCCTGAAACTAAACGACAATCCATACACTGGAAGACCCTCACATGAGGCATCGCCAAGAGTCAAAAAGGCTCGAATGGGTAAGTCCAAACTGAAGGTCATGCGCATCGTTTTTTTTTTCGATATTAATGGTATCATCATGTTGAATGGGTTTTTCAAGGACGAACGTTAGACCAGTAGTACTACGTTGAGGTCCTCAGAAAGCTTAGAGCAAGAGTGAGGAAGAAAAGGCCCAATCTGTGGAGCAACAGGACGTGGATTTTGCACCAAGACAACGCTCTGGCGCACAGTAGGCTCTCTGTGAAAGAGTTCTTGGCGGACAAACGTATTACTGTGCTCAAGCATCCACCGTACTCACCAGATCTTACACCATGCGATTTCTGCCTGTTTCCAAAAGTGAAAAGTGCATTGAAGGGAACACATTTTTAGTCTGTAGAAGACGTGAAGGCAAAAACGGCAGATTTACTGAAGAAGGTGATACCTAATGACTTGCAGCGCTGCTTTGAACTCGTATGCAGCGATGTATTGCTAGGAAAGGGGAGTATGTTGAAGAGGGACTAAAAGGTATTTGTATAATGTTTTCAATAAAGCTAATTTTTAAGACTAGTCCGGTTATTTAATTGTCACACCTTGCATATCACTTGCTCCAGAGTGTGTGGGGGGATGAAATTTGTACCGTTCATCCTATTCACTAGTTGGAACTATAGAGGCTGGTAATGTACTACATTGTACTGTAGGTAATGCACTGCAGAGTACTGTAGATAACATACTGCAGTGACTGTTAATGTGCTGCATTTTATATCTGAATTTTAACAAACGTTTTCACTGGATTGACTATAATTATTATTAATTCTTAATAAATTGGATTACGTTTTTATCAGTAACTTGCATTGTTATGAGCTATTTGTTTCTATTCATGCACACTTTATTCCATTGAGAAAGTGCAGCATCTTGAAAATTATCCCAACACTGTAAATGCCGGGGTATACTTAGAAGGTATTCTAAGTACAGACTTACTGGGGAAACTACATTTTGGAATTTCAACCCGCGTAATACTTATACGTTTTCTCTAACTGCATTGTAATAGAATAGGAAATAAAAAAAGAATTGATTAATAAATAAAATAACTATGCTGAATTTGCGGAGGATACGTTTTTTTTCTGCAAAATTCAGATGCAGATAGAAATTTTTATACGCCTATCGTATCTTCATGAAAATTTACTGATAATTTAATGGACAACTTTCAGATTAGAAATTTTAAATGTAACATGTTTATCATACAGGAATGGAAATACCACCCTCTTACTCGGCTTAAAAGTCCTCACCCGGCTTTTATTTTCGCGAAAATATTCATGTTTTATGAGTTCCAAATATTAAAAAAAATAATTTTCGGCAAATAACGAACTCTATTTAATGCGGTCTCCGGCTCGTATATTTATGTTTGTGAAAGTTTTCTACTCGTTATGAAAAAATAAAATTATAAGAAATTTGACTCCTGTGCAACAAAAATTAACCGGGATTTTTAATTTCAAAATTTGTAATTTTTGATGTCATTTTCAACTTAGTTTGAATAATCGATTAATTAAGTTAGAATAGTTTGCGTAAATAAGTTTAAATTTTAAATCATTGTCATAATTATTGGAACAACATTGCTATAATTCGGGGAATTAAGAATGATATTTTTTAAAACGATGGTCTAAATTTTTTTATTTAATTTCGCAGAAATAACTAGAAATCCAAAAAATTCGTCTTTATAATTCCTAATATATTTCAGAACTATTAAACGTATGAATAATGTTTGAAAGGTAAACTAAACATTTACAGTAGAAATCCTGATTAAGAGTTCTGTTGTAATCATCAGTTCCACAGATAGGTAGAAATTAAGATTATTAATTATTAAAGTCGCGCAGTATGCTGTGAAAATAATTTGATATTCATTTTTAATCGAAATTAGTCAGAATAATTGAATGAAAATCAGTGGTCAGCTATCTAACAAGAACACAAATCAATGTTCCCCTCCTCCCAAAAAGACGAAAGCTTTCAGAGTTCATATTACGCCCAAAAGGGCACTTTTTAACGTTTTGTTTGCTGCCTTTATTGATTAAATATCAAGCTCTACTTGAATTTAAGAAGTGGCAAAACTGCTATTATCTAACTAGCACTACTTAACTACCACTAACTGGATTACTTAACTCAATTCAACACGTCAACATGTAACTTTTCTTTCTATATTTGTGGAACACTTACAATGAAACTAAGGAACATCTTTATCACAGTTTTTTCCCTATTACATTCAATTTATTATTTAGTTAATTCAATTTGTCATTAATTTAATTCTTTTTCGTAATTTTTTTCTATTTCCTTTTAAAATGTTTCCTACGAACTTATAGCCTTCCATTCTCAAATAAATAACTTTGTTTCGTTTCCTTAAATTTTGACTAAAAGTTTAATAATTTTAAACAATAATAGCAATTTTGTCATTTGTTAAGTTCAGCATATATTGTGCAACAAACATTATTTTAGCTAATTTCTTTTAATCAGAACAATTATTTTTCTGGTTTCTAGCTTCAAAAATTCTTATTTTGTACTGTTTTAATTTTTATACAGTATTATTTGTTTAGTTTCATGTCGGAACAAATTATATCTTGATGACTAATTAAAATTATTAATTAAAATTATATTTGCATTTTAATTTAAATTACATTAAATTTGTTTACAATCGCAATTACTTTTGAAATATTTGTTTATAATCATCCAGATATAATTCAGAAACATGGCACTGTGAAAATTTTTCAGCTGCTCCTTTAAAAAATCAAAGAATATTCAACGCTGTTATTTTTATGTTATTGCCGGCTTTGCACCGATGATGCAACTGCCCAGTCAGCTGAAGGTTTAGCATGTCAGTTCTTGAGTCCTACATTGTTTACTCCTTTCCCCTTTTTTTAAATCTAATACCATAATCGATGCTATTATATTCTCACTTGTCATGAAATTTGTTTCCTTTTTTTCCCGTCCACTTCACACACAGCAGGTTAAATGTATAAAAGTATTTTTAGAACTTGATAAATAAATGTGGGGACTTATTATGATTCCGAATTAAAAGATTGAAATCTTTTAAAGAATCTGTGTGGCACATGTGAAAGGCCTGTTCAGAAAGTGGATGATGATTATGATGAAATAATATCTCAGCTTCGAGTACCGCTGGACTTTAAATCTAGGTAAAATTTTGAAGTAGTAATTTTTAAAAGTTTATAAATTATGGCTTTTTATTGTTTACTTAAAAAAATTTTTTTTAGGTGTTTTCTGAAACTTTTGTTGCCTCGTTGTCGTAGAGGTGTCAGAGGAAGAGAGGCCGCTAAAGTAATACACCCGTTCTGCGTGCATTCAAATTGATTCTTTCGTTTTGTTACTGGACTTTCTAGAAAGTGATATATGATGTATTTTCAGGCCCTTTTAGTTAAAGCAGTGGATTTTATTCGGCAAAAATATGAGCATCTTGCTAAAATGATGGTTGCTGAAGGTCGAATTCCTGATACCGATTTATTATATTTCTTGACAATGGAGGAAATCAAAGATCTTTTGGAAACAAGGTCCCCGAGACTTATTGCGAGGTAGATTTTCGAAAATGATAGCAAAAAATTGCATTGTAAACATTCTATTTATGTTCACTTGTAATAACTTGTCGTTCACTTTATTTTGTTAACTACTTCATACTGAAGCTTTTAATTAGATATAAAAATTTTGATTTTTTTTTGCGATTATTCCCGTGGATGTTTAATTCTTATGTAAAGGATATGATTAAATTTTAATTAAAAAATTATTTGTTATTTTTAGGGCAAATCATCGTAGAAAACTGTTTCCGGAACTTGACAAATATTTATTTCCAGAAATAATGCGAGGATTTCCTAAACCGGTAACTCTAAAATCTCTTGTATATTATTCGTAAGCTCGCAAAGTTCGGCAGAAGAGCTCATAATGAAATTTTTAAATAGGTTGATAAGAAATTATGACTCAGTATTTGATAAATTCCATTCTTTATAGATAAATGAAGATGAAGAAGAGGAAGTGGAATTTGTATCTGATTTGGTAATGAAAGGTAATAGAGAATTTATCACCAGTTTTGTAAGTTTGTTTATCGTAAGTTATCTAGATTAATAGTCATTTTTAAATGCTGCATCATTATTAAATATTTACAGATTTATTACAGTTTTTCGTTAAATTTTAAGTATTTGATTTCTTTTTTACATTAGGACTTCTTTATATTTTTTGTACAGATTTAAAAAAAAAGTATAATGACTCTTTAATGTTTTGCAAAATTAAAACGTTTTCATTCCTAAATGAAACTACCGAAATGTTCTGTGCGATGCATTTAAAGTAATCATACTATTTAATTGTATCAGCAAAAATAAATGTTTACTATATCATTATTTTATTTTAAAATAGATATTTTCTGGCAAAAAGATTCTCTACGAATGTAATACTAGTTAAAGATAAATGATATAAGTTGCCAATCTGAAGCTTTGAAAATATTCTCGGCTCTTGAAACATTAATTCTGAAACTGAAGTACTCTTTTTATTCGCAGAAATTTTATTAACATCTTATAATATAATCTTTTTGTAATAGTCTGGAAAGCTTCTGAAATTTATCGTTATTTATGTAATTTACGTATTGTTGCGAATTTTGTATACAGGTAAAAATTTTAGTGAAATTATGTGTAAATTCTATAATTTAAAAGAGAGTTAAAAAAATTCTTGAAGTAAAGTTTATGAAAAAGCAAAGAAAAGTAACACGAAAGGCCACAAGAAATGAAAGCTTCGCTGGAAAAATAAGGTTGCAAGGGCAAGTCCATTTAATACTGAGGTAAATGGCGCAGCGAATGGGCCAAAACTGGCGATGGTTTCGACGGTTAATTTTTGCCATCACGTTTGGCGACATTTGTTTCCGATGCCTGTATAACTGAAATTGGTCCGACCCGTATATAACTGTAACTGTATCTGGCCCTTTGTAATTGTAACTGTTTATGCCTGCCAGCAATTTCAAGAAATCGAAGGCACTAGAATTCTCGGCAGTCGGGGATAAACAAACTACACTCACTTCCAAAAGTTAAGCACGGAGAGGAAAATGCTAATTTCCGGAAGCCAATCAGAATTGAAGAGGATATAATTCGCTGCAGAGGTAGATGGAAGTATGCAAATATAATAGGTAACAGCAAATCGCGCTTTCATGTCAAGAAATATGCAGAAAAGGCAGTCTTATAAGAAGCCAGCTTTATGAAGGGTTACAGAAGTTGATCGTAAGTGCTGATAGAAGGCGTTTAAAATTTTGGTACAATTTGTTTTCAAGACATACGTGTTTCTATGACTTCCAGAAGACGAATGGAAGATTCTGAGCGCTGGCGTGCTGTGGAGCGCATTGAAGCAGAACAGTCGATCACAGATGTTGCTTATTTCTTCTGCGTTTATCATTCTGTAATTTCACGTTGATGGAAACAATTCCAAACCACACAGACAGTTGTCCGAAGGCCGTAGCCGGTCGCCCAAGGGTTACAACCCCCGCGGAAGATCGATACATTGCTATTGTAGCCAAGCGGAATCGCAGAGCGACCTCCACACGTATGACATCTGTGGTTACAGCGACCATTGGTAAGGCGATATCTGCAACTACTGTACGCCGAAGATTACATATGAGTGGACTGTACGCCCGGGTACCTCGAGTTTGTGTTCCTCTATCCGTCCAGTCAAGAGGGGCACGATTACAGTGGTGCTGGGTACATGCCAATTGGAATGTGTCTGACTGAGGCAATGTCATGTTTACTGATGGGTCAAGATTTGCTCTGGAGCCAGATGACAAGCGTATAAGGATATGGTGTGAACAACGAACACGCAATCAGTCCGAAAACATCACCGAATATTACACATTCCGAGGCGGAAGCATTATGGTGTGGGCAGCGATTTCATTAGGATACCGCATCGACCTGCACATCTTAAAACTGGGTTCTTTGACGGCTGTCCGGTATCGAGATGAAGTGTGAGATTGTGAGATTGTACGCTGCAGCAGTTGGCTCTACTTTTGTTTTAATGGACGATAACGCACGTCTTCATACAGCTGACATCGTCGATGACTACCTGAAGAGTGAAGGGATTGCGCGTATGGCGGAGCCAGCATATTCGCCCGACCTTAATCCCATTGAAAATCTTTGGGATGCTCTCAGCCGTGCTGTATTTTCACGTTTCTCACCTCCAGTCACTATTATTGAGCTGGAAACTGCTCTCCAAGTAGAATGGTGATTGCTTAATTCTATGGTGGTTGAGCACCTAATTGAAAGCATGGTCACAGGGTGTAAACTTTGTATACAGATGAGGGGGATCACAAACCCTATTAATGTCCTTTTTTTCATTGTATGCTGTTTATTTTCACTTTATACATAAATTTGTTTAAGTCTCCAGTATGTCATTATCTGATAATTATTGTTTTCATTTCTGTATATAATTAGTGATTTTGTTTTATGCGTAAATATATATACTACTTTCCTGCGAAATTTTGTGTCAATCAAAGCACTATTTGTCGAATTTTTTGCATTTTACATCTTCGTGCTTAACTTTTGGAAGCGAGTGTATACAAGACCGGAGACAGCATTAGTTTTTAGTTTAGTTTGAGCTAAACTTTTGAGGTATTTTTTATATTGTCTTATGTTTAAGGTTCTTAGTAATTGAAGTGGTTACTAGTTATTGTGCTCTGTCATACTAAGAGAAGTTGAAAAAGTACTTTTGTGAAAAGTTCTAGAACCGTAAAGGGTTTCTTTTGAGAAAATACATTTTATCAATCTAGCATCGGTTCTGTGTGCTTTCAGTCCATTACGAACCCGTACTCTCCTAACAATATATAATTGACTTTAGTTTCGTCCTACGATCTAGTCTAAAGAAAAAAAAATCTCATGTACACTAAAACTTAGGTATGGTTATGTTTTAGTGTGTATACGGAAATGAAACTTTAAAATATTTTGGTAATATATTGTTAATATCGTTAAGGGAAAGGCACCAAAATTTATAATAAAACTCATAAATACAACGTATTTTAATAATTTTTTAGGCATTCCGGTTAGTCAAGGCGTAGCCAAAGGTTATGCTCGTGTTGCTCTTACATTAGAAGAAGCTTCTTATCTGAAGGTTTGTATAATAACTTATTGATTACAGTAAATTTTCAGAGTGTCATAAAATGTGATAGAATTATTTAAAGTATATAATAAACGGGCAAACATCAACATTATTCGCCTTTTTAAAATTTTTTTGCCTATTTTTTATTTATTCGTTTTTGTCTATTTTTATTTTTCTCTGAAAAGTTGCTTTTCATTGTCGTCAGACAGTTTCATTTTTCATTTCACAATGGTGGTATTGTCTGTTACTTCTCTACAAGGCCCGGTGTCTTAGACGAATTCTCTCCCAATCTGTTATTATTTGATATGGGCAGGCTTCCCTTATTAACTACCTTCTTCCCCTCAGCCATTTTGCTACTTGATTGGAAATTTAGTCGTCCGGTTTGCTATGAAATTCCTAGTATCCTTCTCTTTCTACATTACATCATCAGGGACACAGTTTCCTCTCCCACTGCAGATGCTTTAAGTTTCTTTCTGGTTAAGAGCCTGGTTGGACATTTAGTCAAGAAGATCAGATCAACCTTTGAGGACTTTGTGCCAAATTTTATCTGTAATCCTTTGGCAGGTACAGGTGAAAGTTAGGTCAGCATCTCTGTAGTGCCTGAGTTGATTGAGGTATTGCTGCACATAACTAATTGTTAAGCTTTCGCCGCAGTTTTGAAAGAGAACACCTGCTTACTCCACTGGCAGGGCAGCTTACCAGCGTCCGAGCATATAGCTAACATTCTCCACCATAGTGGATTCTCCTAAATGCAAAACGTCGGGCAAAAAGGCAAAATGGCTGGTCAAATTATGAATAAGTGTCTACGGAAATTATGTTATTAGTTTGATGTGATAACACACTAATAACATCTGTGCTTTCTTTTGCTATAACCCGAGATCCTTCAGAAACTATCTTTTGTTTATATGAATAAGGGTATAATATCTCAGGCTTGGCGCGGTCTGCTTACAAGCACTGTACGCTTACAAACATCGATACCTTCTTCGGTATGGCATTCAGTTTTGCTCGAGTTTTATATTAAATTTCCCTCGAAATTTTTGTTGCAATTTCACATTCGAGTTCAAAGATCATTACATTTAAATTTAGCGCCTATCTCCCTTCCCCCCCTTTCTTTAGCTTTAAAATTTCTTCAGTGATATTTAATTCTTGAGCAAATGCAGAATGGGAAACAATTAAATGCTCGGAGAGAATGAAGGATCAAAAAAAGCTATTGCTATTTTAAAAATAGGCTAATTTGGTATACAGATTACTCTCGGTAAGTATCTCTCAGTCTTTTTTTAATTGATATCACTCAGTCCTTTTTTAATTGAAATGAATGCCTGCTAAGTTTAATTTGGCTGTTGCCACACAAGTTGCCACACAAGTCTTGCGTTTATAATTTAAAAATGCATTTCCTTTTCCTTTATATTATACAGCCTGGAGAAATTCTTATTACATACGGCACCGACATTGGTTGGAGCCCTTATTTTCCCATAGTTGCCGGAGTTGTCACAGAGCTAGGAGGTCTCATATCACATGGTACCTACTTGTTTCACTTCTATTTTTCATTAGAGTAGAATTTTGTTTATTCAAAATAAAAAAAAAGATTTCATTTAGAAATATCTTTCTTCTAGATAGGTAATTAGAATTTTATGATGTTTAAAATAGTGAATGATCTTTTGAGACTTTTCCTTCTTAATAATAATTACTGTGAGCAGCTGCATTGCTGAATTAATTAAATGAGCAATAATATCATTTCTGGAAAAAGGATTTTATAGCTCTCTAATTTTAATCTTTGCATTAATTACTGTCATTGTATACGATGAGAGGGAAAAACAAACTGTTGATTAAAAATGGGAATGATTGGACTCATTTTAATATAATATTGTTTTTCTTCATCTTTCCAGTTCATTTGGGCTTTGGGCCCATGAGTAGCCGAGCGATAAAAATCCCTGAATTCGATCCAGGAACAAAGCTTGGCCAACGGCTTGACTATTTGAGGGATTTTGCATTTCTTCCTATATGGAACTTGAGTACGAAGTTTTTATTAAAACGTCTACATCTAAACTGCGAGTAACGTGGTTTTTCTTAAAACGTCCTCCATGGAGTTATCTCTCCATTTAGGGATATAGCTCTCACCTATTTGTTAATTAATTGTATTTTTATTAGATAAGGTTTATTGTATATTTTATTCTTTGAATTAATTTAGTATGCATTTCCTTAAATTATTTATTATAAATGCTAGATTTTTAAAATTGCAGACTTGCATATTTTCGGATAAAAATCATCTCATCTTAAAGCCTCGATCGCCGGCATTAACGTGCAAGGTTATCATTAATTTCTCCTCCTCCTAACATTTCTGCTGTATAATCTAAATAAGCTAGATATTATTTCTACAACATAGTCATTTTGTTAAATCTGTCAGTGCTTGTAACGTAATAAACGTAACTAAATCCTGGATGAGGAGCAAATTTGGATTAATAAAAATATCGTTAACTTGAGCACTATTAAATATTGATACAATTCCGAAATGCACATTGGACAACTGCGCCGAAGACCTGTAGAAATAAGCCTAAAATATCTTCAGAATAAATAATATGTGACACGAACTTTCGTGTGTGCTAAATTAAAAAATTTATACAACATCTCAAAGCTGAATGTATGCATATTTATGACTTGCCTACAATGCGCAAGTTTTTCACTGACGTGGAAAGCTGAAAATATCATGGAATTTTACCTTCTTCTGATTGTGAACCGTGATTGATGTGTCATAATAAAAGATTTTTAAGGAGATCGAAATAAATCTTTTATAATTTTTTCTGTTCCTTTGATTTACTTCAAATTGGGCAGTCAGGGATAGATGTAATAAAAACATTCCGATAAAAAGATTAGAAGCAAGTCTAGAATTAAAATGTAATAAACTAAATCTGAATATGAATGTAATGAAAATATATTTAGAAGACGCAATTTTGAGATTTTTTAGGTGTTGATTCAGCCCTCGTGTTAAGGTGATTAATCTATCACGATCAAAATGTTGATTTCACATAATTTTATAAATGCATCCTATAGAATAAAATAAGTTTAAAATTTCATATATGACATCGATCTATTCTGCATACTCGTAAATTTAATTAAATATAGTCGAGCGCCACTGCAATGAATCCTCGTATACAGGGTGTCTCAGTACCACGTTTTAGAACTTCTAGGAGGGGTAGGGTGCATCCCAACGAGTTGGACAGACATCCGATAAGGTTTTGCGCATATCGGCCTATCTGCTTCTAGTTCAATATCATGTCAGTAAGGTCAGTACATCCTGGTACATTAGAGATAACACAGTAATACTTGTTTATCAAGTGCTTTAAATCTTTTCGTTGATCTTCAGATAATAATGAATTCAACTGGATGCCTTGCAGAACTTCAAACATTTCAGTATCCAAGCTATAATTTAGACTCGGTATTTCATCTTCATAGCCGTTTATCCCGTCTTCTAAACATAACAAGCTTATATTTTCTGCTCTCAGCATATTAATGTGGTACCCTTATTACCCTCAGCATATTAATGTGGTTTTATTTTTCTCGGTAACGTCGACTACATAACTTGTCTCTGATAATTGTTGAACTATGTTTTCAGGACCTACCCACTTAAGTGATGAATTGTTTGGCTTCGAAGGAACCACAACTAAGTCTTCTACTTGAAATTTACTTTCTACGGTTTTGCGATCATACCAGAGTTTTTGCGTTTCTTTGGCTTCTTCCATATGCTGAATAGCGAGTTCTTGCCATCTTCTCATTCGATTCATTAGTTCAAAAAGATAGTAAATCCCATTCGACTAAAAGCTTGAAGAAAAACATCAACAATCGTGGTTGAATAAAGATTTGCGACAGGAACTGCGTCCGGATATTTTGAAGACATGCAGATTGCAGTTATAAGATATTTATTTCCTGAACGTATCACGGGCAAAGGCCCACAAGCGTTTTTAATTTTTTCCATTGGTCGAAAAATGATCCTTTACTTCCATTTTAACCCTATATTTAATTTTCTCGGTAACTATTAAGTCTTTCAGATTCTCAAATGTGTTTATTTCTAAATCCGCAATCCACTTCAAAAAGTAACTGTAAAGTTCATAAGCATAATTTCTACAAATCTTTTCAGAAGTCTTTTGATGCTGATAAAAGCACTGTTTCAGCTTTTAAATATTAAGTGTATATCTTTTTAAAATTAGATTTTTCACATATTCGTACTTAGTTGCATCCTGAGATGGTTCACTGGCCAACGTATTGGAGATTTCGTTAGGTAATTGTGAAACACCCAAAAGATAAGCCACCCAATCGTTCTTACAGACCTGAGCCATATTACCCTTTCTATTAAAATTTATCAAATATAATCCCATTTCATCCATTTTTTTATCCAACTTTGGAGTAATTTGTGACAACTGTATTTTATTGCTTGATTTTCTTTTGCAAAAAAATCGAAGCACCATGAAAGAAGTGGTTGTTTTTGATGAAATTGAATATGTGTATAGCTCATACACAGGTAATAAAGTGATTAAAAAATAAAGGTTATACTACCTGTTCACGGCTCACAAGCACCCTGTTCACGGCTCACAATCACCCCTAATGTCATCCTGCGACACATTGTGCCAGACATTCATCAGTTGTCGTTCCAGATTTGCGATATTTTGTGGTGCCCGAATCTGGCGGGCTACATGTCACAGACATGCTCTATTGGTGAAAGGTTTGGTGACCTTGCTGGTCAAGGAGAGTATCAACCGCATAGAGACAGTCCAGAGATATGCGAGCGGTATGTGACCTGACATTATCTTGTTGGAAAATGGCCCCAGGATGACGTGTCATGAAGGGTAATGCAACCGGTCGCAGGATGGTATCAACATATCGTTCAGCTGTTAAAGATGTACGGAGGATGACTAAAGATGACCTGCTGTCATAAGGAATAACGCCCCACATCATCACACCAGGGGTTATGGCTGTATGCCTTTGTAAAACAAAGGCTGATTGGAACCGTTGGCCCCTTCCTCTCCAGACACGAACACGGTGGTCATCTGCTTCAAAAGTGAAGCGGGATTTATGGCTGAACACTATACGATGCCATTCTGGTGGCAGCCATGATGATCGGCTGCGACACCACTCCAGACAACCCCGCCGATGTTGTGGGGTCAAAGTCAAACGTCTTAAAGGTCCCTTTGAGCATAACTCCGCCTCAGACAAGCGCCGTGAGATGGTGGACGGTACCACGGGAGGTATAGACGTGGCTGTAATGTGTTGAATAGTCGACAATGATACCGTTGGGGCGTTTTGGGCCTGGCGAACAATCATCCTATCTTGCCTCGCATTTGTACTCCTTGGACTTCCAGAGCCTTCATTTCGCCGGCAATTTCCTTGTAGCAACCATTGCTGCCAGCATCTTTGCGCAGCTGTGTCTGTACGCTGCAGGTGAAGGCCTATGGCTCGGTATGACAACCCAGCTCCACGCAACCATACAATTTGACCACGTTCGAAGACGTTTAGTTATCTGTAAGGTCTTCGATATCGTCGTAATGGCATCTTTAGTTGCTTCTTTGCGGAATTACAATGGCAGAAACAAAAAAAGATAAGTTTTTCGCCTCTGTTACTGGTTTTATACTTTGCGAATTGCGCACTAGAAATGCGCGCTATGATCGCAATTCCTGTTGAACCTTGAAACTTTGATCATTTGCATGTTCGATCAAGATGTTTTTTCATACGAAATTTCGTCACGATCGCAAAAGTCCTTCTTGGTGCTTCGATTTTTTTGCAAAAGAGTGTATATTCACTGTTGATCCTCTAGCTCTATTCCTTGATTTTCCAATTCATGTCAAATACAAGAGCTCAAATTTCAAACAGAAATCTTCTAATATTACGTAATAAATCTGCCACTGTAATATAACAGCTCAAATTTATTCACACAGCAAAACACTTTTGTGATTTGGGTCTCTAATATAAGAGCTCAAATTTTAGAATAGAAATACTATAATATTAACGCAATAAATTTGCCACTCTAATACAAGAGCTCGAAGTTTATAATAAAAATATTCTAATATTAACGTAGTAAATTTGTCAATCTAATGCAAGAGCTCAAATTTAAAAAAAAATATTCTAATATTAACATAATAAATTTGCCACTCTAATACAAGAGCTCAAATTTTAAAAGAATATCCTAATTAGAATAATGATTTTGACGCTTTAATGCCAAAGCTTAGAATGGCTTCACTGAACTTAGAATATCGTACTATTAGTTCAGTTGAATAATAAGATGAAACATTTTCATATAAAACGGCACTGTGTTCATAGAAAACCGATACTCACGCGTCCTGCATTCCTTTTGTTTTTAAATAAACACTGGTTTCACTTTTCGATCCCAGCGACTACACCAGATCCATATTTTTTATATATCTGTAATGAAGTTTTAAAGAAATCTTGCCATTTTTATCGAACAACCAATTTTATTAGTCGATCTTGCAGAATAACTAAAAAACATGTTAAGTGCTTCTTGCATCTTGAAGCAGGGATATATTATGCACGAGATTTCTTTACACTTCTTACTGGTATTATGTTGGTAGCGTAGCTACGGAAATACGTTACAGCAGACAAATCATGCCACAGCTTTTAGATGACGAACAGATTTCTTTATCGATTCGACAGACAATGGGGTTCCAATACAATGGGACCCTGCCCGTCTCAATTAAACGTTTGTACCCACCTAAAACGTCAGATTTGGCCAACAGTGGATTGGACGTGATGGTCCGGTGCGTTGGCCTGATGTCTTGATTTCTTTTTATGGGGGGATATGAAGAGAGTGGTTTATGACACCACCACTGAGAACGCCGAGGAACTGGTTGCACGAGCCGCAGTAGCCGCCTGGGAAATTCGAGATATGTCTGGAATATTCGGAATACTATGAGCCGTAGATGTGAAATGGGCATTGAAGTTAGTGGAGGAAACTTCGAACACTGACGCATGTTAATTTTTGTTCTTGTAAATTTGCTATTAAAACGGATATTAACTTACCTGGCGTCTTTAAATTTCTGACGTTTCTGTGTACACCAGCACGTCAGGAAAGCGTTTCTGACCCTCCATTGCTATATGATTCCAAATCATCGGAGGTGCATCCTATCCCTGCTAGAAGTTCTGAAACGTGGTACTGATACACCCTGTATATTGAGCGAATCTTTTGCTCCCGTCCATTTAATGTTATCTGATGCTGTTATAGCGAAACTCTAAAGTTATGAAAATCAGATATAACGAACCGTATATGGATATCCTTGATTGAAACATTTTTGTTCCTTTCTGCAAGTTTTAACGAAAAACTTTGATGGGGACGCCACATGACGTCCTTGTACGGCCTATTAAATTATGCACATTTTTTTTGCTGCACTTCATTGAAACTTATTTCCTTCAATTATTCTAACTGAGTTAACCGATCTCTCAAGGCAAGTTGAAAATCACGTCAAAAATTGCAAATTTTGAAATTAAATATCCCGGTCAATTTTAATCGTAAGGGAGACGAACTTCTACTAATTTTATTTTTTCGTAAGGAACATTTTATTCGTCCAAAATTATTATGTTTTTTAATTTGACATTGCCAAAATATAAATATATTTTTTTTCATTTAAAACACCTCTGTAATTGGAAGTATCTAACTACGACCAACGATATCGAAATTAAAGGCCAGGTAAGGACTTTTAACTCGGGTAAGGGGATGAGCATATTTATATACTTGGTAACACCAATTGCAATTAGTACTACTAATTGCAATAAAAAATTAAGGTTCACAACTAAGTGTTATAGCAGCCCCATATACAAAGTCTCATCGTTCTACGGCTAATCGTTTTTGAGTTGGGCGATATACGTACGTATGTCCAGTTTTGAATTCAGTATGAAGCCATTTTAAAGTCTGTTTTCGAATAAAATTTTCTTTATTCTGTCCGTGCGTCAGACGTCACGCAAAAAATAGTCAAAATGATTTCGGGAACAGTCAGAATGGATATTTCTGTTGAAATATGGTAACCAAAATTTATTTTCCGTACAAGGAAGTAAAAATAAGTAATCCTTAAATCATACATATTTAAGATGTTAGGATCCACATTCTATCCGTAAAGAAAAATATTTTAGCTTTACTTTTCGTTTATCTTCATCGCTCACTTTGCTCTGTGTTCTAAATAAAAGCTGTGCGAGACAGGTTTGAAGCTATTTCTAGAAGAACGAAGATACAGTAAGCATTACTTAGGGCATCATATGGTATTAATGACAGAGAATATGACTGGATTCTCTGATTCTATTCAAACCCTTTGACAGACTTCTATTCAATGCAAATGTGTGATGGAATTTTAGAAATTATCTCTATATTGGGAAAGTCGAAGTAATGAATTATATGAGCTTAAGGCTACAGTTGATTCGCCTTTTAATGAATGAAATTTTGATCCTTATCAGTTTGCTTTGTTTTAATATAAATGCTGTCTAAGTTATGCCCTTCGAATAAGGGTTTTGTATTCTTGAGGTCTGTTGCAAGATGTAGGATATCCTCTGATAAAAATACAATGGCATTTGTGCTGAATAATTTGTAATGTAAAGTTAGTATATTGACTCTGGAAAAGAACAACCTGTAAATTTAATAACTGTGCATAATAACAATAGTAATTAAAATTTAATATGATCTTTTATAATTAGATATATTATTCACTTCTTTTGGTAGATGTGACAATATTAATAAGTTTCTTTTTAATTTTATCATTCAGTTTTTGCACGCTTTTATGAGATAATCCATTTTTTTATCGGATCGAATATAGCGAATCAGACTTCCGGCCTTTGAAGTTCATTATAGCGAGGTATGTTATCGACTGTAATATTTTTCGCATTGTCTTGCATTATTTTCATCCGATAGACTAAAGCGAGCTTGATGTTCTTATTAAGAAATAAAACGGAACTGAAAGATTTAAATCTGGCAGAAGGAGTATCTACTGCTACGTTCCATGTTCTAGAACAGTGGTTCTTAACCTTTTTTCCTGCTAGAAGATCATTCTCCCCTCCTTTCCTAGACTCGAGAAATATATATTATGTTTATTTCAATTTAGATAGTTTCCCCCCTGTTTTTATAAATTAAACTGTAGAGTCATTACGTTATTTAGTAGCAAGAGAGATGAAAAATGAGCAATGCCCTCGCCGGGAATCGAACCACGGACCTCTCGGTTACGCGTCGAGCGTGCTGACCACTACACCACGAAGGCACGCGAAGAAGGCGGGATAAATACCTTATATACTCCCCCTTTTAAAGGGCGATGGGCATTAGTGGCCCCAGTCGCCAAATCGTGGTGGTGGAGAATCATCATCCACCACCTTTTAGTTCAGGCGCCACATGTAGAGTCATTAAGTTATTTAGAAGCAGGAAAGATGAAAAATGAGCAATTTCCTCGACAGGAATCGCGCCACGGACCTCTCGGTTACGCGTCGAGCGTGCTGACCACTACACCACGAAGGCATGCGAAGAAGGCAGGATAACTACCTTAAAAAAACAAAAAGATATAGAAAATATTGATAAACACTAAAACTTATTTAGTTTTAGTTTATAATCATAAAGTAAAACTAAATACTTAGCAGCTAAATAAATATGCTGACCGCATTCCCTGAAAGTACTATATTCTCCTGGTTGAGAAGCCCTGTACAAAAAGGATGGGAAAAATTTAACCATTTCGAGATGTTCACATCTCTGAGATGACTAACTCTGAAGTGACCAGTATTTCTAAGAACATAAATAATCTTTGATATTGAACATCGCATCTCTATATATGGATAAACTTAAAGTAGTATGGAACAGTAAATGCTTATTTTAGAAAGGATTCATTGTATTCTTGAATGCTTTTCCCAGTGTTTAGTGAATGAAGATGTAAAGACTTTGATATAATAGGCAATAATTAAAAATTCTTTTATTTTACTGTTTGTGTTTTTAATGTTATATTGCGTGCATATATTGTTAAACATAAAGAGTTAAAAAGCAAACAGACGGAGACAACATTTATGGTTTTACTTTTGCTTTTCTTTCTGCAGGTGCCGTAGTAAGTCGTGAATATGGTCTGCCTTGTGTTGTGGGTCTTCATGGAGCAACGAGGCAATTTCAAACTGGTAACGTTTGCTTACTTTTTAAAGCAAGAAATTTGAACACAACAGTTTTTATTATTCGTCTTTTCATGTAATGTATTTGAATTTTATTTGAGGTAGCGTCAAAGGCGGTAAAAAGGCATTAAAAGATCAAAATTACTTTGTAGATTATGTGCATTGTAGGTATATTATATCCTGAAACTTATGACTTGAATCAGTGTGTAAAGGCTTGTCGGTATTATGACTTTCGCAAAGAGCAGCTAAACAAATAGCTTGCTCGAAAATATGCACAAAGAAAAAAAAAAGAACAGTGATTCGATTTTTTTTACTGTTTGTTTTGTTATTGCATAAAGCCGGCATTAGGGATGCATTATTCCTCGTATTTATGAGTTGATACCTCAACATTTTTGAGGTATTCACTTAATAATTAAAAAAATATTAAGTTTTCTTTTTGAGCCCTCCTTGTACTTTGTTCAGTTATGTTCCCATTAAAATAAACTTCCTTTCATAAATGAATTACATGAGTACATCAAGTCTTTTTTGACTATTACAGTAACGAGAAAGAGTACTAACAAAAGAAATCTTTGTTACATGCTCGCAAAATTTTGTATTGCTGAGCTTTGAAACAAATTGGTTACAGTTCACTTTTATTTGAGTTTTCTTTTAGAATCAAGAACAAACAATATCTGAGTGTTACGCATCTTAAATGTTTATATATTTATAACAGATATTACAGTGCTATAATATACAAAATATTACCTTCTGAAAGTGACAAATATATTATTTTTCTTAGTAAAGGTATAAAGAAAGGAGTTTACAAGTGAAATCTTGCAAAATTCATTGTGAACTCGTCTGCAATCGATTGTAGTATCTCTGATATGCTAAACCGTTACATCCCAACATTGTATCAGAAACGCATATGGCACAATTACATTTAAAGTCTGATGTTTCTGCCCTCTCTTAAAAGACGAAGAGCGGAAGGAATGGCCTATCGACTCATTAAAGTTTGTGATAAATTATCTCTTGCCATTTTTAGTTTGAATGCCGGATGTAGAGACAGGAAGAGGAGTGGGAAATCTTGATAAAACTCACCGTGCTTTTGTCTGGAATCCAAACTGAGTCTTCAGTATGCTGTGGACCGAAGTGTTAACATTAGTAATATCAGACCACACAGAAATATGTTTATTGCTATGCAAAACTGTTAATATTACCGAATATACTTATAGTTTATCTTAATAAAGAAGGTTAACAACATCTTTAAACTATTGTTTATAAACAAATTATTCATAATTATAATCGTTCCATAGATTTTTTAAACCGAAAATTTTCTTGTTTGCCTTATTTTTTTATTTCAAATGTATCCATAATACTTATCTTAGCATGATTGGAAAGAAGTATAATTCATGATACCTATGTATGTATGTAATGTTATATTTTTATACTAATTTTTACTGTATTATTTGTTTATAATAGATAATATTATTTTTGTAGGTGACTATGTGCTGATTGATGGCACTAAGGGATTATTGCAACGATTACCTCAACCAGAAGCATATGAATAATTTAGTCTTTTTTAAGAACTTTAAACATTTTTATGTTCACATAATTAAATAAATTACAGATCAAAAGCTGAAACAGAATTCAAATTTTAAAACGCTATGTATTACACAAAATTAAATTACGGCACCAGTATAGCAAGTGAATTAATTCCTTTTCAGATAAATTTAAATGCTGTCATCAACATTTATAATAACAATATTTGTATTAATATAAATGATATAAAATTAACTCGATGAATATCTACAAATTATTTGTGCCTGAAGCTTCTAGAAAAACACTTAAAAAATTTGAATAAATGAAATAACAGTTACATTACACATAACCACATTAGACACAGCAAGTCATTTAAGATGTCTACATTTAGTGAAGTATGCATAAGGAATAGAAAACATAGAAATAAAAATAGTGTATTTCGCGGTTCATAAACTATACAAATGAGTTTTGAAGGATCAAAAACTTAATATCTTACAACGAAATAAACTGAGATGTATTTATAGAATTAATTTCTACACATTTAGAATAAATTTGCATTTTAACAGAAGGCTCTTAATCAGCATTCATAATGCATATAGTCTATTTATTTTAATAAAACTGAAATAAAACTAACTTTGTGAATGTTTATTTGCAAATTATTTATGCTTATTTTTTCTAGAAAACCACTTAAAAAAACTGAGTTTGTAAGAAATGAAATAACAGTATACATTTGCATTTTAATATAGCTGCAGAAGGGTATAAGATTCCTGCCATTTAGAAAAATGTATATATAGGGTAACAAACATATAAATAAGAATAATGTATTTTGTATTTCATGAGAGAGTTAAATCAATTTTGCAAAATCAGTAACTTAAATGTCATACACTGTTATATCTACCTATTTGCATTTAGAATAAATTTATTTTCAGAAATTAAGTTAACAAATCATAGTTATACAGTAATAAAGTGCTTGAAGTTTAATTAAGTAAAATAACACATGACAAAACATTTTCACTTTGGCATTTAAGTAAATTACATTAAAATTATATCAGTGCTTCAAATGTTTATTATTCATTAGGGATTATGAATTCTTGTATTAATAAAGTCGATTAGAATTTCTTACTTCTCAATAATTCTTAATTCTTAAATGTGTAAATTTCAAGAATCAGTTGTTTCACATAAGTGCTCAGTTTGTTCTTAATTTTTGATACTGGTACTTGCTATAAATGTCATTTTGGTTGTTCGGAAATCAACATTTAAAACTTAACAGTGACACTTTTGAGTTTTACATGAAAGTGTAATAAATACAGGCGCACTGCATGCTTTTACAGAATTACTTTTGCGTATATATGCAAACTGAAGAATGAAAAGTATTATTAGAATACAAGCATTAGTTCATACATTATGATCATTCTTTATCACACTATGTCAAAACTAATAATACTGCTTTCTGTTTTCAACTATAAGTAGGAATATTAAAACACAGTTAAAATATTTATGTGAACTAAATTTCTAATCAGAAATCAGATTTCCATTAAATCACAAATTTTGCATATAATACAAAAAACAAAAAACACCCCCCTCCCCAAAATCCCAAAAAAACATGAAAGCTTTCAGATTTTACATAACGCCCAGAGGGGCGTTTTTTTAACGTTTTGTGTGTTACCTTTTTTTTTAAACTATCATGCTCTTTGCACTTAAACCATAGAATTCAATCATGGCCGATATGTCGCCAATTTAGCAAGATAGCCATTTACACAAAGTCAAATAGGCTTTCTCTAATAATCTTATTTTTCCGGCAGAAAATCATTGTTTATTTTCATGTTACATTATGGAGGAGGAGGAATAAAAACTAAAATTTCACTAAAATTGTTTATATGTGTACAAAACTCGTAACATTGCCCCATCCCAAGCACTGCGCATCCCGGGCAGTAAAAGAATTACTTATTGCTTTAGTATTGCATTGATTTTCCTTAGGTGTAAGTACAGAAGGGCCACAGTTACAACTAGGGAAAATCAGTGCAGTACTAAAACAAGAAGGAAGCAAGCCTTTCTTACAACTAAGCAAAATCAAGCTAAAACAACTAGGCTAAAACAATAATTTCGGCAACTGACGTAAAACAAATTAAATACTAAACCAATAAATAAAATAAAAAATTTATTTATAAATAAAACCATGGTCTTAGTACATTATTTACATTATATACACCATGGACACTACGTGCTATGGCCATAGTTAGGAGCCAGCCTGTCGTAATGAACGACCTTAGGCTTAAAATTTGACGATTTAAGATCCGAACTACGACGTCGTTCAGCCTGTTTAGGACTGTGTAAGGACCGTCCCAACGTGACTGTAGTTTTGTAAAATCTGTCTACAACTTCACATAAAATGGCTCTAAATCCTACAATGAACCTGCGAATTCTCGCATAGGCGTGAATAAATTACCAACTGAAAAGTAACCCTTTATTAATTCAAAGTTTAACAGAAAGGCACGATTTTCGTGCGTTACAAAACACCGTCAACTTGCGGTGAGAAACGTAAATGTAGAACATAATTCAAGTCGAATCTAAAATAGAATAGCGCTGGATTATGAAGTTAATTTACACCTAACAGATTGACTCTCAAAATCCTAACAGGCGTAACGATAATCCGAAACGGCCAAAAGGCTTACTAGCCTAACAGCGAGATAGGAACGAAATGTGCGCTGGCTAGCGAAAACACGCTCTGAAACTCAGAGATTTCCCCGTTTAAATATTCACTTCACTTAACTTTAAATTTACATTCTGGCGAGAAAATACAAAGGTAAGTTTTATCATAGTTTGGAAAGTAAAGCGGGATGGCGTCAGATGAGTTTACTTTCCAATTATAGAAACAAATCTTTTCAGATGATGTTAATATTCTCAATATCTGGCAACCTACGCTGTGTGAGATGGCCGCTAATATGTGCCCTGCCTCCTTGTTAGGAAAGACCTTAGCTTCTGTACCTTCGGGTGTTCTGCAATTCCGTTATACCTCTCGTTCACCTTCGCCATTCCAGCACTTTAAAATCGGTTTGTGGCTACTCCTATTCTGCGTAAAGGCATTGAATTCCTTGCTAGGCTGCCTCATATTTCATGGCATACATTGAAGCGCTTTCTAAATCCTTTACATCTGCCATTCGCAGGCTTTTTGTATCTCAGTATCCTGGTTGCCATCGATGAAGTACTGAATGGAGACGATTCCCCTTATTTCTATTTGGCAGTCAAAAGGCAAGATGAGACAGCCTTTCAACATTCTTTTTCAATATTTCGTGGCGAGTTCCTGAAATGTGTCCGTTGGCTTTCGTTAGCGAAATTTTTGCTGTAGTCTTTTAAGTACTTCTAGCCAAAGCGCAGCTCTTGAGGATAGAGCTTTGAAGTCTAGCCTCTGATTTTGGGGAAGAGTGTGAGGATTATCTGCTGCTTCTGCTCTCAGAGGAAGGGCTAGATGGTAGGCTTTAGCTTCGGAATCCCATTCTTTTGCTTTTACCAGTGTAGAGAACTACGTCGTGTAAACATGCCAAGAGGCCTTTCCATCATATGTGGATAGCTTTAAAGAGGGTCGGAATGACATATTTTCGAATTTAAAGGCGTTAGTATTGTGACCAGTTGTCATTATGGATGTCTTCAAGCTGTCAACTTCCTTGGCAGCAGCGGCAGAAACTCAGCTACCGATTTGTTGTTCGACAGTAGAAACTACTTCTTCGATTTGTTGATTCACAGCAGAAAGCCTTTCTCCGATTTCTTTTTCTTGGCAGAAGGTCTTTCACCAATTTGTTATTCGGCAGCAGAAAGCCTTTTTTCGATTTCTCTAACTTTGTTTCCCGTGTCTATTCTGCCTTCTTGACCTGCTTTAATCTTTCCTTGAACTGACTTGACTGCTTCTTCCATCTTTTCTTGGCCCGATTTCATTTCTTCTTGGCCTGCTTTCATCTCTTCTTTAACAATTTTCTTCTTTTCTTTAGAGAATTCTTGGCCCGTTTTCATATCTTCTTTTTTAACAGATTATTGGCCCGCTTTCATCTCTTCTTTTATTGCATCAAAGGGTGCGACCAGCGTGTCTCAGTCGCTCATCCATCCCTTTTGTTACCGGTGTTCAACCTCACTTCTTACTCCAAAATTTGTTGCGTGCGTACGGGTTCGTAATGGGGTGAATTCAGGCAGAACCGATGATAGCTTGATAAGATTTAGTTTTACCTATAGAAACACTTTACAGTTATGGAGCTTTCCACAAAAATACTCGTACATTTTTTCTCAGTATCATGGAGTACGATCAATAGTTATATTTCAAACTGCAAAGAATATTAAACACCGAAGTACCCATAAAAATAAATCGCCTTGAGTTTTCAATATCATTAATTTTTCAATATCATGAAGTTTTCAATATTATTTTTCATAAAATATAAACTGAGAGTCTTGATAGTAATATTAATGAGAATAAAAATTTCTTCTGCATTACCATACATTAAAATCGATCTACATGTACATAGTAGAAATGCTGAAGCAGGGAAAGAAAAAAATATTTTGGGCCTTAATTGTTACTTCTTTTAAATATAGCTTGGATTATTAAATTTAAATATAAATTGATTATTAATAACCCTCAGATTGAGGAAACTATATTAAATTTTAAACCATGAAAACATGGTTGTTCCCAGAGGTTTAACTAGCATTTGTAAAAGGAAATATAACAAGTGACAGATTGGACACCTGAAAATAATAATCTGTAATTTTACTGACACACTATTGAAAAAGGTTCGCTATCCCTGTTGTAGATCAATGTTTCCCTCTTAAGAAACCATTGCATACACGTAATAATAATTTTGCGTAATATTTTTTAGCAGTCATTAATGGAAACAAAAATTGATTTCATGTTAGTTGTTTATGTAAAAAAATGCAATTACATGCAATTGGTATAATTCTTAATATAATTATGTATACTTAAATAATGAATTTCTGTAGTATAACAATGTATAAAAAATGTTAATGTGAAATCTTCGTCTATTTTATTTGGAACATGTTAAAATGGAACATGTTAAAATGTTGAATTCGAGGTTTGATTTTCGATATACATACACGAATTTCATTTTCACAGAAAGCGGACGATTTTTATCCTTACTCTTAATACTTGTTACATATGAGGAAGCTTGTTCACAAATGTGTGATGTTGAAAAGTGCAGAAATGTATTAATTGCTTTCCTATGAATTGTTGGATAGTCACTTTCAACGGAAACTCGGAATTTGTCCAAAACCATATCATTAAATCTCATTTTCAATGAACAACCTGATTGTAAGTCACAAAGTTCTTTTTTTAAGTTCTGAGGATGAAGTAAAGTGTGAAAGAATAGATTCCTCACCCAATCGTATAGTTCTGTGGACAGGAATAGAAAATAATAATAAATTTTCTTCGACTGCTTCTCTAGGTGGGGTACGATAAAAATTTAAATTTGTTGGTATCCATCTTTACTTTTTAATCCCGCCAGTAATTCAGTTATATCAAGATTCCCTTTTGCAATATAGATTTAATTTTAAGTCCAAGAGTCTTGTCACTTGAAGTTAGTGCATTTTCTTGGCCGCCTTGTAGTGGCTTATTCAATTGATTCTAGTTATTAGGTATTTTCTTCCTCTTTTCAGCATGCCTTTGTGGTACACTCGGCGCGTATTGCAGAGATCCAGGTTAATAACCTAATGACTCTTCAAAGTGATTAAAAATAACTGCTAAATAAGCAAGCTTCTATTCGTATTTTATCTTCAAAGCATTTAGTAAAATCTTGTTTGTCGTTTTATTTTTGAGAATGTGCATGCATTTCTTCCTTTAGCTCAAAAATCCTATTAAATATTCTGTCTTTATTTAACTACCGGATATCAGTGTATCAACAACAGATTTGTGTGCTCCTTATCCATATTTTCACCGAGCTTTTTAAAATCTGCTTAAACGAAAGCAAGAAGTGAGTTAAGTGGAGTGAGTTAAGGCTTTCGTTTAATGAAGTTTTTTTATAACTTAATCAAGTACCTTTTATAGATCATTCCAAAGGTATTTTGACGTCAACTGTTCTCTATGAATAAAACATTGTGTGGAAACAACACCGGCATTTTATTCTTTTACAAGAAAAAGAAACATTTTATGAAGCCAATCATGGCGCAGTTTCATCCGTACAAATGCCAATAAAATTCTGGAGCCAATCATGGTATAGCTTCATCCGCACAAATGTCAATACAATTCCTCCAATAAAAAATATTTTTTCCAGATAGTCAGATAAGATACTAAATGTATGCTTGTCTGAAGTAATTCTTAACAGCAGAGGAAGTTTTCTTAAATTTCTTCCTCACTAACAAATCTGACAAATACTAAGATATAACATTTGTTGGTTAAATCTGTTGACTCCTCCTTTCGAATTGAAAAATTACCCATTTTCAATTTATCATGCAAATCCTCTTCAAGATCATGTAGCATAGCATAGATTCGTAAACTTACTGTATTATTTGAATTGTTTTTTAACTGTTTTTACTGTATTGTTCTTTTCCCTACTCAAGCGGCAACTCTCTAAATTTTACGAGCTGTCTGGAGAGTCAACACATAATCTGGAGATCTCTTCTGAATCCTTATCTCATGTACGAGGAGAGATATGTGAGCCGAATACATTGACCCCCAATATGCGGAGAAAATCTGAGATAAGTTTCCAAAAAATTAATTTGATGGTTCCGAGAGTGTCCCTCAGCCAAGGATCTTGTTGCAATTTTTCGATGAGTTAGCTATGAATTCATTTGCAATTCACAGATGCCAGAAGGAATTGGACTTAGAGGTTTGTCCGTTAAATTTCAGTCGTACATTCAGACTAGTTGGGATCTGCGTATTACAACAGTCTTCAGGAGTTGGTTAATAAACAAATTAGAATAATTCGAGATTGAGTTTTTTTAAGTATCATTCATTGGTATGGTTTTGCGATTAACTAGCGTTTAATGTTCTTTAATTTACAATTTCGTTACACTTCGTGTGAGATAGAATTTACACACAAGTAATTTTACATATTCTTCTAATGCTAAAAATATATTTTTAGTATTCTTCTGAAGTTTTATTACTTTAGAATCATAATCTAATAATCATGCAAAAGAAAACATAGGTTAGCAATATTTCTCACTTTTCATTTTAAGCAAATAATTTTACCAGTTGGCTATATGTCGATATGGAATTCTGCTAATGCTTTCCAGATTACTAGTTCTATAAGATTTTGGGAATATGATTTTCTTTAAGAAAATATTTATATTCACCAATACATTTCACAACAGCCTTCACAGAAATGCTTTTCACTTAATATATTGATATCAAAAATGTTTTTCAAGATGATATTTCATTTTTGTTATGCTCAAATGCAGAAATTTCGCTTGAGAATTTGTATAAGATCTCAAAATTGAACATTAAAGAGCTAATTTCTATCTTGGCTTACGCTTTTTGTATGGTATTTTTTATGATGGGTATAAAACTTAACGTAAATATAATTACAAAAACCGAAGAAAGGTATAAATAAAAAGTTAAATTTCGCAGTTTTTGCAAAATAAAATGCTCTGCTTTTGCAACTGTAAGAATTTGTCTACGATCGAGATTTGCGAAATTAAAAATATTACAGTTAAATTCTTTAACTCAAACACATGTTAAAGTACCTTAGAAATGTCTAATAAATACACTGATGTTATAAAAGTATTAAATTAATCTTAATACCACAGTTAACATTCGTTTTGCAAATAACAATGAAATAGCTGTATGAAAGCGATAGATGCTGCAATTACGCTAGCGGCACACTTATGATTCATGATACTGCAGTTAAAAATATCAAAATATTATTAAGATATATATATATATATATATATCACTTTAAAGGGGCCAAGTAAATAAATATTGAGATATATAAACTGTTTTTAAGTATTACACTGAAAAGCAATGTACTGTTATAATTTAAGAGATAAATGAAAGTAAATATATACCTCCTTATACACTGGTATGACTTTCTCCAGAACAATGAAAAAAACGTCATATCGGATATACGAAATCTTCATGAAATTTCTATTCTTTTCATCTGTCTTTGAAAATTGAATTTATTTAACGTTAATGAAAAAATGACAAATGATTTAAATTTCATAGCATGTTATTATAGTTACCTGTGTGGTATTTATGTTTAAGTTTAACTGCGGGGGGGATATCGTTTAATTTGCATCTTTCCTTTCTGCTTCATCTCGTCACACACACACGCACACACACACACACACACACAAAAAAAAAAGAACGGTTTCAGATTTTAAATTGCGCCCAAAGGGGCGTTTTTTAACGTTTTGTGTGTTACCTTTATTTATTAAATATCATGTTCTTCGCACTTAAACCATAAAATTCAGTTCAACAGCAATATCGCAAAATAATTTTTAAATGAGTATATCTTTAGAATTTCCGATACACAGCTCCGCGCGCTTTAGATGAAAAGGTTTTTTTCCCCGTAGAGTGTTGCCATTACTCGCTTTTAAATCGTTTGAGTTTGTTCATCAAAAATTCGTTAAAGTTTTACAAAATATGAAGTAGATAATAAAATAAATTCTAAATTCGGGCTTCCAGATGCGCATATTCGGGTGGAAACGTACGTTATTCGAAATTGGATGGCTCTAGGTACCGTTGTTTTATCACATTTGGAGAAATATACATACATTTATGCAGATTCTTCATAATTTAATTTCTATAAATATAATACAGGGATGCAATATTTTGTGGCAGCAGTTTGAAAAGTGATTCAGACTTCTAATGTTTCCGACGCAAAAACGTAAAACGAAAACAATTGTCCTTCAGGGACAAGTTGAGAGAGGTTGCCCTCAGGGATCCTGTCGGGACCCAGTTATCTGGAATATAGAGGCAAACTCAGCCTTTGAAGTCTTCCAATGGTTGGACGATGGGAACGTGCAAGCCTTTGCGGATGAGTTTCTCTTGATAGTCAAAGGAAGATCCAAATTATAAGAGAATATGCAACTGGCCTTAAACCTGTCTCCACCTGGGAGAGAAATCATAAATTGAAGATTTCTGTGGAAAATACAGTACTTCTGACTATAGGAAGGAAACGCCTTCTAAGAAGGACTCCCGTAGTAAGACTGTTTGGCAAGTCAGTAAAAAATGTTACTGAACTGAAATATCTAGGAGTCATCATTTACAACAGATTCAGTTGGGCGCCACATATCAGTAATATCAAACGGAGGGTTCTTTCTTTAAACAGTATTGTGAAAAGGACCACAGGCATTTACTGGGTATCTCTACAGAGATATTGAAAGCCTGGTTTCGAACCATAACAAAGAGAATAATCTTATATGGAGAATCTGTCTGGGGATCAAGACTTATCAGCCAAACGAGAAAGATGCTACTTTTGATCTAAAGGACATAAGTCCTCTTGGTGTGAAACGCGTGTCGCCTGTACTGTCTCCTTACATGTTTTCTCAGAACTTCCTCCCCTGTACCTAGTGGTCAAAAGGGAGGCAGCTCTGACAAATTATAAGAATTAAAAGAGACAGCAATTTGTGGAGTGCGAGTCATTACGCTATGGACTATGAGGATCATTTACCAGGTATTCTCGAACATACAGCTACTTTGAATCATGATAAAGCAATTAGCCTAGACTATAACATTCCTGATCCTACAGCTGAGTATACATACAGATGGCCTCAAGACGGAGAGGCACCGGATATGGATTTTGTGTATTGAGTAACCAAAATTTCAACTATGTGTAGTCTAGACGGGTCGATGACAATAATACGGTTTTTCAGGCAGAGGTAGCAGCCATTAGAGCAGCTGTTGTTCACTCCCCCAACAATTTAACACCCAAAACTAGAGTACTCAGTGACTCTGCATCTAGTCTTCTAACTATCAAAGAATGGACCAACAGAGCGGCTTTAGTCCATGACATTAGAAGCATACTTCTGGGAACATCTCTCCCTAACAGATCCCTCCTCTTTTAGGTTCCGGCACATGCTGGAATTCACGGAAATGAGCAGGCAGAGAGGCGAGCTAAATCCGCTGCCAACAACCCTAACTTGTGGAAGTCGTAGGAACGGTCTTTTTTCTTGTCTGAAACGAATAACGAATTTGAAATTTGACTAAAAAGATGGGATGATTCTTCAACAAGAAAGCGAACCTTCAGCTTCTTTCCAAGGGTAAATATGGACCTGAGGGTAAAAGACGGTTATATGACTCTCTTTTTCATGGGACATGGGCCATTTCCAAGTTATTTGAAACGCTTTCATCGGGAGGCACTGACAGCTGTAAATATAGTGGTATTGGATATCCCGACTGCTGTGTGTTTCAAAGCCCACGCACGACAGGATTTCATCTTAAGTCGCCAAAGGCAACAAATAGAATGCATGAACTATAGTTTTTACAAATACTGGAATGGCCAGGAACAAACTCAAACGGCTAATGCAACATTGTTCAAAAGAGTGTGCAAACTGTTAATTTACCGAGCTTCGAGTATACCAAGGTAGACATTCATTACATGCTAATAAAATCGTGACAATGATACATACTTACAGTTGTTGAATTTCGTTGAGATTACCTGTCCATAGGATAACAGGATGCAAATGATTTAACACGATGCATTAATAGTGATTACATGCGAAAAAAGAGAGAGATAGTTCTATATCTCCAGTTCTACTGGGCCGATTGACGAAAATCAACTTGCTGTAAATTCGTAATTTCTTGATCCATTATTCCCGTTCTTCATGATAACATCAAACACTTTATTCAGGACAGTCTCTGTTGAGGCTCTCTGTTTAAAGTCGAGTTGTAGATCATAAATTATCGCATTCCTATTGAGGAAGTATTTGAGACGTTGTAGTACCACTCGTTCTTGCTAATCTTGCTAATGGAAGGCACTAAACGTATTGTTCTATACGACCTAGGGTCATCAGGAGCTTTTCTCGCCTTAAAAAAAAGTGCAATTTCTGCATGTTTCATGGGCTTTGTGACCCAACTTCTAGCAAGTCCTACATAATGTAGCTAAAGATTCAGCACTTGTTTTGTGAATGTTCTTAACCATTATGTTGTCCAGACCATCCGGTCCAGGCACTTTTCTATCAGCCCAAACACTTACAATTCGGTCTATTTCCTTTTGGTCGGCGGAATTCAGTCATGCACTCTAGTAGACCAATTTCTCCTTTTTTAACGTGCTTTGGTAACCGTCTGGTCTTCAGTGTCTTCCTCCCCTTTGATAAATACAGAATCCAGAATTTTGCCTATGATATCCTAATTGGTGGTTTCCAGTTGGGAACTCACTACTTGCAGAGGTTTGAAAACTTTGTTGTGTGCAATTTTTTGCACTCTACCATACGTATCCGTTACTGTAACACAGTGTCTTTTTTAGAGCTGGAACTTTCTCCTCCTATCTTCAGGATCCATCTTAGCTGTACCATTTCTGCCATAACTTGCTGCGCTGTTCCGTAAGTTTTTGAATTCCACCAGGTGAGAATATCTTTCATTTTGAAAAGCTTTTTCTTGTAGGATGCTTTTGCTTCATCTTCTTCTTCATTAAAGAGGTCTTCATTAATTATTCTTCATGAAGAGGTCTTCCAAAATTGTATTATAGATATTATCTGGCTCAGGACCATTTGTAAAAGCGTCCAGAATAACTAAATGTTTGGGTAGAATTTCGTTACATAATTTTGTGAATTTTGAATGACCTCCATACTTTGTTTCAAAACTTTGTTTTGTGTAGTAATAAATTGGAGCTTCCAGTTTAAATGTTATTAATTCATGGTCTCTGTTGGTAGGGAAATCGATTACTTACCAGCTATTTATAAACTGTGCTAAAAGCATGAATGCCAGTGTGATATCTGGGCAGCCAACTGCTCTTACTGTGCGAAACATGGGAGTTGAGTCTTCAGAGTTTATGACCGCAAGTCTGTTTCCCAGCAACATACCTACCACTTTTTGCACTCTCTCATTATTATTTGGAGCCACCAAAGGTGGCTCGAGGCGTCGAATCTCATGAATTCAAATGAAATTTAAACTTGTTCATGAAGTTTGTACTTAGTTATTGCAGGAGATCATCAATATAATGGTAGGTAGAAAACAGACGAGAGTTAATGCGAGTTGAACTGTTTTAAGTTCAAATAAGATGGAAGTAGTATGGTCTGTTATCCTAAGTTGTATTGGAGACAAAGGTCCATTGTAGACTATGCATGCAAGTTGCGTATTTGATTAAAAATATTTTGCTATGTTAGGTAGACCAGAGATGCAGCCCCCATCACTACAGTATTCTTGAAGTCGAGATAGTGGATCCCATTTTCTGCATTAAGTCAGGAAAATTTAGTGTTGCTGCCTGAGCTCTTTGCAAATTACACTGAGAGAAGGATAAACTCTTTACATCATTCGTTTGTAAGAAGTTGCTCATTATTACACACGGCCTTGTTTGATGAGTTTTTCTAACTTCTGGCGGTACTGATTATCGCTAGAATGATAAAACGTATCTAACTGAGTCCGTTAGATACGACAAAACGTATCTTTCGGCCTTGCTTGATGAATCTTTCTAACTTCTGCTGGTATGTTTGACAGTGATTATCGCTAGAATGATAAAACGTATCTAACTGAGTCCGTTAGATACAATAAAACATATCTGTCGGTTGGTGTCGTTGCATTTTTTGCGCTTTATATAGACTGCTGTTACCTCTGCGCATTTCGTTCTTTCATCGTCGTTGCCATACTTGCTGCACGCTTATTGCTTTGGCCGGATGTCGGTTAGATTGACATCTAAAGCACCGAACAACTCAAAGTATTTTTTAAAAATACAAGGCGAAGGTATATGTTCCTTAGAGCCAAAACTTTATCGAAGATTTTAAGGTCGAGTTCTACAATCCAATTTGTGAATCCTCTCCTACTCTTGAAAGAGCGAATTGGCCTTATTCCTTCCCCCGAGTCGCACACGAGAGCTTCTTTGAACTCTGTGGGGATGTCCTCCTCTTGTTTCCACTGGAATAGCAAAAACGATTGCTGAGCTCTCAACAGGTTTTGGCTCCCTCAAGACCAAGCTATTCAGCTGAGTGTTCTCTGTCAAGGCATTCTTTAGCTTTGCTAGTTGTGCCTTTTCACGACACCAAACTCGTCTTTGTCCTTTATTATCAAAACGTGATTCGAAGGTGAAACTGTTTTACTAGCCTTAGCCTGTTGTTTCTTTTCCCTAGAAACAATTTTTGTAAACAAATCTTCCTTCTTGATTCTCAATCTCACAGGGTGCTTGACGTTCAAAAACTGCAGCACCGCGATAGTGCCGGTCTCCCTGCTCTAGCTCCTTGACTACAGAGCCTAGTTGTTGCTGTAATTCTAGCTTTTGCGGTAATGAGTTTATCTTAGCCTCCTGTCAAAGAATAGTCACCTCTTGCTGAGTAGTAAGATTCAAAATATAAGTTATATAGGTGGGGAAAACCTTAAAGTCTACCTTATTCAGCTTACCTCTGCCTTTGCTCTCAGTTAGATGATCCTTCATATGTGCTGTAATCGACTGAATTTGTAGAATCCGAGTGGTAGAAAAATATCTGTCTTCAGCGGAATGCTCGGGAAAGACGTAGCTTTAAGATTTGGTGAAATATTCCTTGACTCTATTAACCAGTAATGTCTGTTGAACGGTGAACGGCAACTTAAATGTAAGCTGCTTACGAAAACCGATGTCGCAAGCAATGCCTTCAATGAAGCGAAAGCACAGTACATCTAACAAGAAATTGGGCATATAAAATAATAAAACAGTGCCTAAGCTTGTAGTCAGTAGTAATTGTCTGTAGATTTATTGAAACTAGTAGGCGCAACGTAGGAAATGTGCACAAGTAGTACTTAGCTATTAGTAGTAGCGCACAAGTAGTACTTAACAGTAGCTTAATCATTTGCTTTTTTCTAGCCTATCATCACTTGCTTCTCTTCCAGTCTTTAGTCTATCTGCATAGCAACACACACAGACCATGTGGTCTGAAACATTTTCGTTCACTTCGACAAAGTTTTACATAATTTTTTAAGCTAAAACAAGAGAAATTATATCTTGATTTTTCTCACAGAGTTTCGCTCTACTACGAACTTCACTCATACTTAGATTTAACACTCCATCGAAACTCGTCAGCCTGATAATCTGGGATAGCACTACCACGCGGGTGCATGTTTTTCGTGAACTGCTGCCTTATCTAAATTGTCTGTTTTAAGGACCATCATTAAAACATGAAGAGATACTGTTGGTTCAGATATCATTGGAAGGGGTAAATAAATCTCAGTTTGAAGGCTTCTATTAGGTGTCTGTAAAACAAATATTTCCAAAATTTAAATTAAACATTTAATGATTTCTGAAGTTAGGATTCGAAACATTCGAATGATTAAAACAAGTTCTAAGATTCCAGCTACAGAAATTCAAGTCTTTTACAAACTTCGGGAGATACGAGTTTTTCAATTATCATTACTTATTAAAAACAAAATATAACTGATTATTAGAATGTTTCTTTCCATTCGAAACGATATCCATTACTTTTAAAAACAATGTAACTAAGGAATTGCGGCTGCTGGAAAATATAGTTGTAGCAATTAAATTTTCCTGAAATCGACTCCTACTATCATCAAATTTAATCCTCTCTATATTATAAAAATTTTATTTGCATTAATTAATGCTATATATAACGAATTCTTAAAAGAATAACTTTTACAACTGTTAATTTTGTGAAAAACATAAATGCATAACTGAATATTTTACTGCAGATTTACTTTTTCTTTTTTTTAACAGCTGATTTTAAAAGATCAAAATACTAGTAATTCTTGGTATTCAGATTGAACCTGGGGAAATATGAGAGTGACCATGATAGCAGGATCTATGCAAGTTTCAAGGAAAATTCAAGTATTTTTATAATCCAGAAATTAACCTCGAATTTACGTAATAAAACTTTTCAGATAATCTCTTGTAAAAGGATTGTAATAGGAAAAATTAATTTTTACTAGTTTTTTCAGATTTTATTGGATAACAAATTATACATAATAAATGATAATTATTATTTAGCTGCTGTTAAATTTTGATAGGAGATTTTGTTAGGAGTAGAATGAGTCTCATTTGAAAGTTATCAGTCTATTGGTTTTCCCAGTTTCATAATCATTAGTTCCGGAAACATACTTTTGTGAAAAACACGCTAAGCCTCACTGTAAACCATCATTCAGTGAATCTGACTGTAAGTCATCATCATTATCTCATTTAATATTTTGAAAGAAATCTTTATTTTTATTCTAGACGGTTACATGAAATCTAATGATTATACATTCTATAAATACTCAGCCATTTTTTTTATCAGAGCAATTTTAGTATTCAATACATATTTGAAATCAAAGACAATTTCAAAAGTTAGAATGTCTCATCTCTTTATAATGCTTTTAGCATAAAAATCTAAATAACAAAGTTGAACATTTTTAAGGTCTAGTTATCGACATTTCAATTTATTTCATTCTTCGCCTGAAGACTGACTAACTTGACAGTTATGTTTCAGTTAAGTCTATCGCAAGGCGCATTTCTGTATATACCATGTACCACTTTTGTGTCTGCAGTTAGTCTTCCATGCAGGCCTATAACAGAAAATATAAAATTTCAGTGATTCATTAAGCGCCAGAGAATTGAATAAATAAAGATTAAAAGCTGAAATCTGCGTATTCTAATTTTAAGTATTGAGTGCAACAAGTTAGAAAGGGGGCAGAAAATGTAACAATCTGGGAAAAGAAATTAATATATGAGATTAAAGTAATTTTTTTAGAAATGTAATAAATACTTACATTAGATACTTATATACTTATATGACTAGATTTAATTGTAGTTACACAATAAATTACATTTTTGTGTAATAGATCCTCTGTAAAGGAATTTAAAATTATGGAAAATAGTAACTTGTGTTAGAAGGAAAGGATGAATTATTTTCAAATAATTTGACGCTGTCTTAAAGACATTTTTATAAGGTAATCCAGGTAGTTAGCCTTAACTATAAACAAGCCAGAAAGTGTAATTCTTAAGTTTCAGATTTTAAACAGAATATAAAAAAATTGAAGAGCAGTTTAGAATTAGTTTGATGAATTATAGCAGAAATAAATTAAGATCTTCTTTATCTTGAAATTCAAATTCATTCACTGCGTACACATATATATGTTTTTTTTATTGAAAAAATATAGAATTTTAAAAGCTTTTCCGTTAATTTATGTACTAGAAGCATATTACCGTAAATTAAAATTAAGTAAAATTCACACTTACAGCGAGGGCAAAATTAACTCCATTCAATAATAATATGTAATATAAAATTATTGCATCCCGATATAGAAATTAAAACGAATACACTTCCTACCAGGAAAATCACCTTGCCTTTTTCAACTTTCCTTGAGCTATATTTTACATTCTTTGACTATTATGCGCCTCTGTAACACTTTCTGGCCTCAAGGAATAGAAATATTGTCAAGTTCTCCGAGGAGTTTTCAGCTTTATACTGCTGTCGTAAGTACAGTATTTTCTAGGCGTAAACTAATCCTTACTTTCTTCAGGAGATCCAGAAAATTCCACATCACTGTTATGGTTTAGACAAATATGACTACGGAATATAGTCCACCACGAGAAGAGACATGAGCTCACGTATTGCCAATGAGGGTTCATTTCATTGGTCAGAGAGATGCACTGAACCTATCCAGGGTTGCAAATGAATGAATCCAAATTCCATCATTGTAAAGCACTGGTTCCTAAGAGATGGTGTTGTTCCGCCGATGGGAATTGATCATAGGTTTTTTCTTAATATCTTTTTGATTAGTACATGAACGAGTCCTGTCATACGCAGTGGACTTAAGGGAGCACTACAGTGAGTGTGTATTCTGGCTCGATCAACAAAGTTTATATTTACAATTTTGGGCATGAGGTGAGAAGATTAATACACATGCAGAGGGCTGAATCTATACATGTCTTGACAGGATCATTAAACATAATTAAAAAAAAGTGAGGTTTTTTATCTATAAGAGTTTGCTTCAGAGTTCTTTCAAAGCAAGTGGGAAACTAAAATTTCTGTGTGGTATCTGGAGATCCTATCTAAAGGACAACTTCTGTGTATCTACCTATTAGAAATATATTTTTGTAATAATATTACACACCGAAGTAAATACGTACGTTTATTGGTTGGTAAAAAGAATTAATAATGATAATCAGTTACTATTATTATTTGTTCATTATTCTCTTTACTGACTGATGCTTAGAGTGGCAGCGTATGTTAGATTTCAAATAATTATAAATTTTTAATCTAATTTTTATCTTATATCGATTATATTTTGATGATATATAATTTTAATGTTATTAATTTTGCGTCCTTACAGGTTCATAATACATTGAGTGCACGCAGGTCCGATGATAGGTTGATAAAATTTATTTTATCGAAAGAAACATTTCAGAGTTCTGAAATTTTCCACAGAAGTACTCAAAGTTTTTACAGTATCAAAAGGTATAATCAGTAGTTACACTTCAAACTACTAAGAACGTTAAACACAAAGCAATGCAAAGCGCATCTAAAAGGCGAAGCTTCTACGAATATCTCAATACTTCGAAGTTACTCTGAACTAAACAACTCAAAAACTGATATCCTCTCCGGGCTTATATAGTTTTCTCCCGGGAGTCAAGAAATGTTTAGTACTTTTCGAAATTGCTAGAAGGCATAGAAGAGCCGGATACGCCTACAGCTAAATGAAGATTAGGTATTGATTTGTTATCAGGACCGGATCCAGAAATATATGTATGTATGCATGTACGTATGGATGTATGTGTTCATGTATGCATTTATATATGTAAGCACGAATGCATATCTGTGTATACATATACGCACATACATACACGTGCATACATTTCTGAATCCGGTCCCGATAACAGAATGAAGATTAATTACGGTTATTTAATTGCAATACCCATTACTGTTGTACAATCACAGGAGGAAATTCCGGACAAAATTCAAACGATCGCCAAGTATGACGACTTTTGGCAATTTTTTTTCCAAGTTTGACGACAAAATTAGTCTCCAAAACCATCGCCGTCCTGGCGATATCTCGCTAAATTAGTCAGACAGCTATTTAATCAATGTTAGATAGACTTGCCCCAGTATTCTTATTTTTACGGCACAGCAATGTCTCTTTAGATTTTATGTTGCATTATAGAGAAAAATACAAAAATTTCACATATAATTTCACTCAGATTATTTATATATGTACGAAATTCGCAACGTTATTGTTTTAGTAGCAAGCGTCAGGTAACATATTAAAAGAAATATATAATAATCATACCAGTTTTGATATTTCGAGATTTTACCCTATCAGCATATATTAAGCTTATAGTACGAGTAACACGAATCAAGTATATTTTAGCATGATGTCTTTCCATCTGTATTTTTGTCCCTGCACAAATTTTCTCAAATTCAGTAGAATAGATTGTTATGAATTTTCTTATTCAAGCTTACGACGTAAATATCTCAGAACTATTATTACTATTCTGGATAACGGTTCCATGATTAGGTTGCAACGTAATTTAAATATATCTCTTAAAATTTAAATTTATATGATTAAAATAAATTTACATAAATTTAAATAATTTTTCACAAAAAATTTCTACTATGCAAAATATTCATAAAGTAAATTACGCAAAATTTAATATTTCCATAAAATTTAAATAATTAAATTATAAAAATAAATTTATTTAATATGGTAACGGTTGGTCCTATGATGACTTGCACCAGACTTTTCGTATTGCTTTTATTTTTACAGACATACCGATGTCGAATTTTAAGTAAAAATATAGAAAATATAATGCTGTCTATCTGAAATATGGTTTTATTCAGTCACCCTTAAATACGACATTATCCATATGCCTGATTTTTCAGAGAAATTCCTCAAATGGAGCCATGAAACCTTCACGATTAGAAGACCATCTGCCCAAAATACATCTTGACAGGAAAGATAAAAATGGATTTTGCTTTCAAATGCTCGTGGAATAACATTCGAGACATCCAAAATTAGCTGGTGCTTTTTTAATGACATGGAACGAAGACATGGTTAACGACATTTTAACGACATGGGTTACCTGCTTTTTACATTTCCTTACTTATTCGTAAATCGGGAAAACCACAGTTTCTTGGAAAGGATTTGATGCTAGCAGCTGATATTGAGTACAACATTTCCTTGCTTATTGTTAAATCGGGAAAACCCCAGATTGTTGGAAAGGAATTGATGCTGCCAACCGAAAGTGAGTTTCTCACTCTCAGCTGGCAGCTATGCATCAGCCTACTTACTGTACTGCAAAAACCACCTTCTGATATTATTAAGAAAATCCCATTAAACAGAGACAACCGACGAAACGTCCGAGGATGTAGCAAGTTCTACAACTGATTGCTTTATGATTACCCAGTTTTCTTTACAGCTTCATGAATCTACTTTACCAAACAATGAGTCTTTACTTCTTGCGTAAGTTTGCTTCATAAAATAATGAAAAAAATTGTGAAGAACTATTATTGGAAAAAAAATTGAAATGGATACTAAAAGAAAATCTCTATTTGACATGCAGGAAAAACTATTTTTTTTAAAGTATTCCTTTGGATACTATGATGTCAGCTGCTATCTGTGGTGCTTTGGAAATGGTTGAACGATCCTGTGGATTGATTTCATATTTAGAAAAGTTGGAACTAAATGTTGTCATCGTGTACCGTGTAATTCACAGGCAACATTCGGTTCCAATATACTTTAGTTATCGCCTTCTTCGAACACTACAGCATGTAATCACTGTAACTAACAAGATCAGCTCTCAGTGACAAATAGTTTGGAAAACTTTGTGATGAAAACGACAAAGATATAATCGTTTACTGTTGCACACAGAAGTTCATTGGCTATAAAAGGGTACCTGTCTAAATGATTTATGACACATTTGAAAGATGCTGAGATCGTCGGACACCACGTCATATAGTCGGAATCAAATCTCTTTTGGTGTATACCTGGTTGATCCTTATTTTTCTGATTGCTGCACCAATAAGCAAAGTTATTTGACAACGGTCAATGAGTAGTTTCTTCTAGAGTTGAGGATAAAAGGTATTATCAACCATTATTTGGCTCATATAGCAAAGAGCACCAGCGCGTCCTTGGATGCTTGGCTCCAAATTTCTCGAATCTATTTTGCACAAGAGCAAAGTTTACTTCATTGATGAGGTCTACGAAACGTGCTGATATGCACATGTAATATTGGTCATTTGGGGGTCTGGTGATAGAAGAGGAAAAACGATCCAGCAAAGATCAACTGAAAGACGCCAGCGCAGTGTTTCAGAAATCCTTGTTGATATGCAGTTCTTCATGGGGTCGCATATCGTTTAAAAAAATTGGTGCCATTAAAGCTGAGACTGAACTTTTAAAAAAAATTCCGATGTTTTGTTAATACTTAACATGTGCTAAAATAATGAATAGCATCGATTTATAGGATGCATCTCCATTATGAAATGGTGTAAAAATATGAAATATGAAATGGTGTAAAAATATGAAATATGAATTTTTGTGAAAATATGAAATAAGTGTGCAACAGGTTATGACATTTCTTCATTTTGGAAAAGAAAGTAAAATATAAAAAATGAAAACAATGCCATTTCTTACCAATGTGAAAACCCCTCTCTCTTGAATATTTGTGTGGCGCACTTAGCACTTAGCACTATGTTGTCAGAAACAAGATCTAAAAGAATTGATGAATTAATTACTTTTCTGGAAAATTTTTGTAAGGTAAAAATAAAAGATGAAAGTAAAACTTGAATAAAAACATAAATATACCTGTACAATTGACACCACAACTGATTTTTGTTCCTTTTCTGCAATATTTGTCATTTATCTAAATTGTTAAAAAAAGAAAAGTTCTCGTTACTTACATATTATCCCGTCGAGATGACAAAGTAGCGTGATTTAACGTCAGTTTTGGATGACCACTTCCTTTAGCATTCCGCAGTAATGACTGGCGACCGTTACCAAAATTTCCGCCAACTGTCGACGGGATAACACGTATGTACTGTTCTCAACATATATAAATTTTCAAAGAAATAATGTTAGATTTAATGGGAAAAATCCACACACACACACACATATATATATATAATCAAAAAATACAAAATAATATAAAAAATATATAATTGGATTAAAAAAATGAAAAAAAATACGTAATTGGATCAGTTTAAAACCTGATCCAATAATGCGCAGATAGCTGCAGTTGGTGGTAATATTGTAAATAAATATAAAACATCTTAATTAGTCCTATTCCCAAAACATATGATTAGAAATAATATCGAGAAACACGGGAACAAATTGCTTGAAAAGTTGCAAAACAGAAGTGTATATCAAAAGTGAAAGCAGTTAAAAAAAACAGGTTATTTACATCATTCGCTACATCTTTGCCAACGGGTTGGTGTAACGAAAGTAGTAAATGAGTCGGCTCAGTTCTGATAATGATACAGATTTATTCATTAGAATGTAATACTTCAATTAACCATAGAAAATTAATCACAAAAATTTTTGCCTTAATCAGGCCAATCCCCACAGGTTGAAGTGGGTACAGTAAAACTGTACAGTTTTTTAAGAGAACTAGAAGTGTGAATTTGTTTAAAAATTAAATAAAATCTTAAAAATATGAACAAAATGTGACTAAATAACAAAGCTACAGACAAACAAAGCAACACATGAAACAAATTACAGAATAAACATAGAAAAAAAGGAGATAATCAGTTCTCAAAATTGTTTCTCAAAAATTGTTTTGAAAATGAAAATTCTGAAAAATACTAAATAGAATTCTAAAAAATGTAAAATAAATGCGAAATAGCTAGTAGAATATTAAGCCAAAAAAAAAAAAAAAAAAAAAAAAAAAAATAAATCTTGTGTGCAGAAGAATTAGGCGGGGGAGAGTTAAACCTAAAATGTGCTTTGTTATGAAACCAAAATCAACATTAAACATGCACTACAAAAATGAATATTCTAAAAGAAAAAACAAACTGTAGAGTTTATTTGGATTAAACATTCGCAAAGCTACTCTGACGCAGCAGTTCTCTACAATTCATCGAACGGAAAAGTGTAGTGTACAGTGTCAAAATTAATTTCGAACATATTTTAAAAATTTCTAGTGTTTTAGTGACAAAATCATTAAGAATATCATAAAAGACCCTGTGATATGTAAAAAAATTTTGTTGATAGGGCTTAACAATAAGAAGCAAAAGATCTGAGAATACAAATAAGAAATTCAACCTAACGTTGAAAATTACAGGTAACCCTAAATAGTAAAAGCCAGGAAACAGAAAATGCTGTAATGTGTTATAGGTTATAGAATTCACTGAAGAGGACTTCCTTGGGGCTTAGAAGTTGAAGTAGGCCATTTTGTTATAAAAGAAAGAGATAATTAAACAATCTACAAAAACATCCAGACTATATCGCCACAATGGTTTAGGTGCAGTGTATCATAAAAATCAACAGTTTTGTGGTGAAAATAATTTTTTAGATTTTAGATAAGATAATAATTAAGTCACAAACTCACGGTTTGTACTAGCCGTTTTGCTCAAAAAACTAAAAAATGCATTTCCCCGTGCAAATGGCAAAAAAATTTCAGGCGCCTTCGTATCAGCGACGACGGATGGTAGTCAAGTGAATTGCCGTTTATTCATCTTGGGTTAAAAGTACCAGTTTTCGATTCTTGATTGATCGGCGCAGCAGTTAACTACATTCCTAAAAAATTTACAAAATATAAGAGTGCTCAAAATTTGACTTTATGTGCTGCCAATGGTTACAAAAATATGCAGTTATGGCACTAAACGTTTTGAACTTGATCTTGGTTTAAAAAGACGATTTCCGTGGCACTTCATTATTGTAGATGTATCTAAACCTATCATTGGCACAGATTTTTTAGATAAATCTGGAATTTTGGTCAATATTAAAAATCGAAGTTCCATCGATAACCTTACCAAATTAAATTCTAAAGGGTTACAGCGCTTTGGATTTTCTTTAGGATTAACTCTCATTTATGATCCCTTATAGTAATGCTCCTTATAATAGAATAAAAATGCCGCTTATAGTAAAGTTTCAAACAAATTATAATCACGAATTATTTAATTATAGTAGGTGCAAGCTCAGTTTTTCATAATGTACAACACTGCATTGAAAGTAAAGGCCCTATCATTATTTTGCTTTAGCGTACCCTTTAACACACATACATGGCTTTTCTTAATTCTTAATAGGAAAAAAAGATTATCAATAAAATATATCTTGTCAAGGCTTATCACCAAATTCCAATACTCCTTCTGATATAGGAAACACAGCAGTAATCACTCCCATTGGATTATATGAGTACACAAACATGACATTTGGGTTAAGAAAATGCAGCTCAAACATCTCAAAGATTTATTGATCAAGTTTTACAAGGTTTAGATTGTTGTTATGCTTACTTCGATGATGTAATCGTAACATCAGAAGATGATAACACATAAAAAGGCGAGTTACAAAAGGTGTTTGAATAATTCAAGAGCTCTGCTAGTTTTAATTTAGCCAAATACGTTTTTGGACAAAAGAAGTCCGATTTCTAGGGTTTCTAGTTTCATCGGATAATACACCCCCTTTACCAGAAAACATAAAAACTCTAACCGAATATCCACTACCGATGACTCTAGAGGATCTGAGGCGATTTCTCATAGTGCTTAAATTCCGCCACCGTTTTCTACGAACTGCAGCTGAGACGCAAGCTTTTCTCTATGTGTATATCTCTTCTATTTGTAAAAGAAAAATTTAAGAGAGGCAAGTGAGAAATTATACGGGATGATAAAACGAAAGATGCATTTGGCACTTGAAGGCAGTTGTTGGCCAATGTTACTATGTTAACGCATTCCACTCAGAATGCGAAACTTTCGTTAGTAACTGATACTTCAGAAACAGCTATTACAGCCGTACCACAACAACGTGTTGGTGATATGGTTTAACCCTTAGGAAATTATACCGGAAAATTAATACCTTCTGAGTGTAAGTATACCACCTATGATAGAGAGCTTTTGGCGATATATTCAACAATAAGTGTTTTCGGCACATGTTCGGAAGTCAAGATTTTGTGGTATTCACCAATCAACCTTTGATTTATGCCATAACAAAAACATAATAAAACAATACCGCGTCAAATTCGTAATATAGAATTTATATCACAATTCATTACCGATTTGAGATATGTTTTTGGAAGCAAAAATACTGTAGCCGATGCTTTTTCGATAATTTCAGAAATTCACTCTCCTCTATCTATTGATTATGATGAAATAGCTCATGCCCAGAAAAAGTAATAGCCTTTCTCTAAATCCGATGCTGGTCTTGTTTTAAAGCAATTAAATTTCTCTTTAACAAATCTTGCAATTTATTGTGACATACCTTCAGAAATTATTCTAGCTGTCCAACCGGGATAGTGGTTAGCAACTCTGGCGACCGTATTGAAGGATGTATAGTGTGCATTGAGAGCACTCAAAATATGCGGCGAGTCGAAAGTCCTCTCGAAAGGTCGTTAGCAGGGAAAGACAGGTACGAAACCCTCGGATCCATCTCCCCGGGTGCTCTCTTTCAAAATTGGAGGCAGTATGGTGCCAAAGGCTTTTGCCAACGACAGCCCCAATCTCGACTCCTTGTCACGATGAATTTCGTGGGCGTGCTCTGATTTCAGAGAGGCGACACTAATCACAAGAACAAGAAAAAGATTCGAAAGTATGTACTTGAAGAAGTTATGATTTCAAGTTTTGCAAACGTTGCCTAACCTATCTCATCCGTGTGTAAAGGCAACTACAAACCGAATAAAAACTCAATTTATATAGAAATCACTCAATAGTGATGTAAAGATTTGGTGCAAAAATTGTTTAATATGCCAAAAATCTAAAATTCATCGGCAGACTAAAAGTCCTCTTGGTACATTTACGTCACCTGACGCCAGTTTATCCATAAACTTATAGAATTAATCGGCCCACTTTCGCTATCAAAAAACTGCAGACACGTTTTAATTTCCATAGATAGTTTTACTAGGAGGTCGGAAGCCTTTTCAGTGACTAACCAAACTGTTGAAACTGAGACATTTTATTCTGAATGGATTGCTACATTTGGAGTACCTGATATAACGACTGATCGTGGCACAGACTTCGAAAGTGAATTGTTTAGATCACTCACAAAATTCCTAGGAACTCACAAAGCAAAACCTACCGCCTTTCATCCAATTCTAACAGCACGGTAGAACGCATGCGTCGACAACTAAAATCAACCATTAAATGTCATGTAACAGTTAGATGAAGTGAAGTGCTACCGTCAGTTTTGCTTGAAATGAGGCATACATTAAAGAAGATATTGAATCATCACCAGCTGAAATGGTCTATAAAATTTGCTCGAAGCTTACAGCAGAATTTCTCCGCTATTCTTCTTTAAATGTGGTTCCTGCAAAAGACTTTGTTGATAATCTTCATAAACAGATCCGACTTCTTCGACCAACTCACGCTTCTTGACATTCTTCGAGCAACATTACATTCATGATGATTTACTGACAAGTTCGCCTATCTTCCTTAGACATTATATTGTGCGAAAACCTTTAGATCAAGCATATAAGGAACCATTTAAAGTATTACCTAGGACTGAGAAATTTCTAATATTTGATATAAATGGCCGTAAATATCCAGTAACTGTAAACGGCTTAAAACATGCATACATACTAGAAGATGCTTGCATGGAAAATCATGTAAATGACAACAAAGCGTTTAAAACGAATCCAGGATGAAAACAATATTGCTAATTTTCGCGAAGTCTGGCAGACGTGTAAAAATTGTAAAACCATACCAAGCTTCTTAGATTGCCCTTTGGACTGGAAGGGGACCTTAGTGGCAACGCTTAAACTTCATCAAAAATTGCCATAGTAACGATAAGTTTAGAGCAACAATTTCGTTTCATATTTGACTTTGGAGATAGCCTTTTCCTTTCTGTATAGATATTTTCAACTTGTATATAAATTAATATATTTCTAAATATTAATCGAGTCATAAGTTGGAGAACTTATCCCATATTCGAGACGCTAAACTTTCTAACAGGAAGGCACAAATTAAAAGCAATAATTTGGAAAACAAAACTGAAATAAAAGTAAATTAATGGAAAAGAAACACAAAATTTACATAATGTTAAGTAAAAGTTGATTGGTCTTCATTAGGGAGCAGTAGAGAAACTTATCAACTGAGCCACATTTATAAATTATATCTGGATAGTTTAAAGAACTATAAAACATTCTTTAAATTTAAAAATAATTAAATGTGAATAAATTAATGTCCAATAGCTTTATACCTTTTCAGAAATATTAATTACTTTTAGAATTGTAATGTTAAAGAACTGGTTGCCATGACAGGATTTACATTATTTTGAATACAAACTCTAATGAGTGCAGACATACACATCGAGGAATATGCTTTGTACAAAGAAATTATGATAAGTATGTATCATGTTGGAACTACAGTGTCTGTCACATAGATGCAGAAATCTGTTCGTGACTTAAAAGTTATGGCATGACTTGCTGCATTTTTGCAGCAAGTGAAGTGCTGAACTTTCGCTCAAGTAGTTACAACCGGTTGAACCAAAAGGCAACAGGTAAGGTCCGATGAGGTGATTCCCCAGAATGCCGACCCAAATATTAACCGAAAACCGACTCTGCAGTGTACAACGTTGTGCTGCGGGAAGGCCCTCTACCGCCTAGAGATGGGCGTTATGTACGTTTAAATATACCTTCTTTTTTGAAGAATGCCTCGTCTGTGAATAGCACATTAGCAGAGAAAAGGTGAACTGTAGCAAACTTTTCAAGATACCGTTTTGCAAAAGCAATAATGAGTGTGTAATTGTCCAGTTGAAGTGCCTGGATACGCTGCAGGTGATACGGATGCATTTTGATTTCTCTGAGAATTCTCCAGATGCTTGAAATGGGAACCCCGACTGAGTGCACTACACTCCGTACACTCAAACTTAGAGTCCCCTGTACCTGATGTAACACATTCTCTTCGATGTCCGGTCCCTGCTGATCATGCCTTTAAAAAGCTCTTTGAAAGGAATATGTTTCAACTAACTTCCTGTGCAGCCTTGCAAACAAATTACGGTTGGATGTACGCGTCATAGGATATCGTTCCGCGTACAAGCGCTGTGCGGCTGGCCCACTACAATTTGCAGGCCCATAAGTAAAATGTATGCCGGCTAAATCCGCGTTAGAATAGTTATTCATCCTACTAACTCAGCGTCCTTGTGCGAAATAACGATTCCCTACATGAACTCTCGGAACTTTCGCGCAACGCCGTCTATTGCGTCAGAAAAGCATTTCAGATCTTACACTGCTATATGATTCTGAGTCGTTGGGGTTCACCCTATCCCTCCTAGAAGTTCTGAAACATGGTAGTGAGACACCATGTATACACGTGTATGATAAATAAACAGCGAAAATCTGGTGAATTTACTCATAATAAGTTGGGAAAATCAGATGAGGAAGGGAAGTCAGTTTGATCACACTGTAATAAGCAAATAGCATTTTAATTCAATGGATGGCATAAAAATAAATAAATAATTGTGTAATGTTAAGTTTTTGTGCAAATGAGAATATATAAAATAGATCTAACTTTTGTGATTATTTTTTTGCTTCTTTTGAAAATATAATAGTTAAGGAATACAGTAGACAGAGTATCGAAACCTTGTGATACTGACAGGCACAGGTACATTTACAAGCTAGGCCAGCACCTCTGTAGTATCATAAGTGACTGATATTTTTTTTGTATCTAGCTAAATGGAAGCTTCCGCCCCAATCTGGAATTCCGAGGGGGAACACTTCGGGGAAACCAGTCCGAGGTCTCTAATCCTTCTCTCTCTTATCATTAACCTTTCGAGAGGACTTTCGTCTCTCCGAGAATTTTGAGTGGATACGTTTGCCGCACATTCAACACCAGTAACCACTATATATCTGGGCGGTTTGTTATACTGACAGCCGATCAATGTATTGTCATCAGACTTGGCGTAGATTGTCATAAGGCTTCATAGTTTGTTTACGTATGTTCCGTAACCATGTCTTCTTCTTTTTACTGTTTCTCTTTCTGTAGTTTAAAGTTTGAACTACTCCATAAATATATTTTACTTCGATTTCCTTCTTGTATCTCAAACACACCTTTATAAAAACGAACTAATTCGCTTCTAAAATTCATGAGAAAATTAAAATTTTATATTATCTATTGTCCGTAACTAACAACATATCTGAAGCTAAGATATTATGTGCTAATACCGATATATTATTGTAAATTTGAAAGTTTTTAAAATAATTTCACTGCAAGATTATTGTGCTGTTCTTTAGATATGTCTTTTGCCCGTGCATTCAATTACTTTGATTCCTTCCTCCTCCTCCTAACTCTACTCCTAAACGCGTTTTTCGGGTTTAAGGGGCTTGGCCATAGAAATTGATTTCAAAAAGGGCTCCTCGAGCCAAAAGATTTGGGTACTGCTGAAGTTGACACAGCGAAAAGATATTTGCAGTTATAGCCGTAAAAAAGCATGCCTTATTCAGAATATTTAGTGCGAGCTCCAGTCAACATTACCTGAAACAATCGAGATTCTAGCAAATATTTTGCAAGTGGAATACAATGTCTTTTTTTCGTATGCTGCATACTTTTAAATCTGAGCATCATTTGGACATTGTGGATCAACACTTGAATATTCACTATCTGTTGTACGTTTTTTATTTACAATTTGCTATGTGCTTCAATCACTATTTTCTTTTTGTGAATTTTTTAGTTTAATTTGAATTAATTAATTAATTAATTTTTCTGATTTAGCACTGAACAGTCTGAATTCAGCCAAAAGCATTAGCATGTAAGAGGAATGAGGGGTCCCAATAACTATTAATTTTTTTAAGAAGCATTAATTTAAGTTTTGTCCAGAGTGGTCTTTTTTCTTTGAAGGAATTCTAGTAAAAGATACATTTAAAAATGAAAGATTAAAAAGATTTTGGCAAATTAGAGAGAATTCTAATTATTGCTTATCTGAAGAGGTAGCGAAATCGCTATACAGCTTCCTGTTTCGGTACTTGTCACATATCCCGTAATTCTCAGTAGTACTGCGATTGTCAAAATATAATGAGTTCTTTAATATCATAAATCCTGTACCTGAAAGATCCCAAAATCGTCGCTACCATCGCTATATGTTCCATGCAGTGCTTGAGTATTAAATCCACTTGAAAATTTTGCCAGACACACCCCTAGATAAAAACAATATACCGTTAAGCTTCCCATATGTTACCCAAATACTAGAAACATTTTATTTCTCATTCACTAGCAAAAATGTTTAAGAATAAAAGGAAAAAGAATCAAGTAACATGGTAATATTTTTGTACGTAGCTTTAGTGAAAAGTTTTGAAAAGGAATTTTCCTTTTAATTAAAATCAGATGACTCTACAGTCTTGTTCCTTCTATGTAGATTAGAGTCCTGAATATTGAACAACATTTATGAACATTCTTTTATATATTTTTTTCTTTTTGCCATCGACAACACTGGATAAGGTTCTTGTTGTTGATTAAAAGTGAAAAATTTAATTTACTTGATAATGTAAATTGGAGAATGCTGAAAAGAAGGATCTCAATAAGGAGGAAAACTATATGGTGAGGATTCTGCTATTGAAACGGCGGAAAAATTGCTGTAATCTCAAATGTAGATGAATTTCTTTAATGGAAAACTGGCTAATGAAACAGTCAAAATGTAGGTAGTGATTCTGTTTAGTTTAAAGAGACAGACAATTCTATCATACCCATTTCATTCATTGCCGTGCGCCTGAAAGCAGCAGCGAATAATGAAGAAATTTTCTGAGCTTCTAGTACTTGTGACGCTGCTTTCTTAATTGATATTGAAGGCTTAAGAAAAAGGTGAAACACTAATCAGAATTGTAGAATTCATGTTACAAAAACGATAAATTCATAAGAAGGAAAAGATTTAAAGGCATTCTAAAAAAATCGAAAAGTAAACTAATAGTTACTATTAATTTATCTTTTGATTTTTCAGATGATTTTCGTATTAAATAAATGTCTTAACCGCGTCGTCGATAGCTCGCAGCAAATTCATAACTCAAGGATCTAATTATTTGTTCCGTTGCATGAAAGTAGCGAATTTTCATGTATCACCACCCGGATATGTTATAAAAATGCGGGCAACTTTCATTCAAAAGGCAACTATTGCCATAAGACCTTCACATGGGTGTCGCGGTAGCCTTGATGAAGATACATTCTTCTTGATACCGAACTTCATAAGGCTACCTTCTCATTTGTGCTTTCATGCCAGAGTAGCCTTGTTTCTTGGCAAGTGACGGTCAACATGAAGAAAGGTGCTGGCACAGTTCGGCAAGATGGTGACTTCTTGCCAAGGCGTTCACTTGGGCGTTTCGGTAGCCTTGATAATAACTACTTTCCTCATGATATAGAACTCCGTAATGTTGCTGGCACCTTTATGTCTCTATGTCATGGTACGCTTTGCGCTTTGGCGAACGAAAGGTAACTTGAAAATGTACTGACACATTTTTCACGTAGCCCGTGCCGATTAGACTAACGTCATCCGTCTTTTTTCCGCGCAATGTATTTACCTTTTCAGTATTGAAAATGTCCAAAAATTATTCAGCTTTGCGCTTAAGCTTTGTGGAGGGTACTTGTATTGGCTTCAGTGTCGATGATTTCGTTTTTAGTGGCGCCAATGCAACAACAGCAATATTCGTCCCGATTTTTGAGCAAAACTACTGTTTCTAAAGACTTAATATGTAAACGTTCGGAAAATTAAGCAAATAGGTTTTCAGAACATTTGCATATTAGTCACCATTCACTATATAAGCCTATGCAGTGGTTTTGAAACTTTTCCGAGTCGCGGCCCTTTTTTTCGATTAAAAGTTTCCATGGCGCCCTACCCTAAATATGACTAAGTATGTAGGAGATTTTAAAAAAATAAAAGTCATGTACCTTCATTTGTTTAATATTCTTTTTACTTCATTAAATTAATAGTCAGCGTGATAGATAAACCTGAAAATCACTGCCCGTTTTTTCAAATCGTTGAGATAAACCGGACAAGTTCACTCATTTCCTTTCTCACGTTAATTGTTGCTCTATACTTGCTTTTTATAAAACCGACTGTCGAAAACCAAGATTCGCAAAAATACGACGTCGAAAACGGAATTAAAATCCACTGAGCCTTATCACTTAGAAGGAGATATTCATCTTTTATTGAAATACACAATTCTGTCAAATTTTGCTTTCAAACTGTTGTACTAAGATAACTCGATAAGTAAATTCTGACGGAGTACTAGTGTTAAATGGTTCTTGAATCCGTGCAAATTTATCGAAATTTTCCTTTTGAAAATATTTCTCAAACTATGTAATTAGCTGTGATAAGTGCCCTTCAGACATGACTTTTTGATATCTTGAGAAAGATCAAGTTCATTTGACTTCACGGTTTGGTGCAATATTAAAAAATAATCTTTGCCTGCCTATTCATTCAATTTTTTCTCCATAATTTGAGACTTTTATAAAAGCTGATATTTTTTCAGTTGACTTCAAAAGATGCATATTTTTCCCCTCAGAAAGAGGTTAAAGAGAATTCGGAACATGAAATAGTTACCGCCTCTTTCAAATTTGTCATGTTCTTCAATAAATAAGGGCACCCTTAAGAAGTCGTAAATTTACACCATGATGAATTTAACTTACACTAAGATGCCGGGACGCACATGTTCGGGTCTTTACTTCAGTGAATAGTCACCGATATGCATAAAAGTGCCTGCAAACTTACGAAGTTCACTTTAGAACTTAAATCAACTTCTATCAAAGTGCCGTAACTTTAGGACGGTTTATGCCCTGGCGAAATCTTCACCTTTAAGCTGCCGGAGTATGAAGCTGCTTGGGAGAAGCACCTTTCATCGATATGCTGGCACCTTTACGTCAGAGCACCTTTATAATGGCTTCTGTCTTGGCAATCAATCGTGGATTTGCATTTCCGGCATCTTTAGCGACAAGGCAGACTTTTAGCCATTGGCGGCTAGGAAAATTTCCCGAAGACCCACCAGCAGCAGAGCCCAAAAGACAACTGAACACTGGTACTTTGAATGATTCAAATAACATATTGACAACGATTTTCTTCATATGTAACATGAACAGTAGCCAGTTTAGCTTGGAAAGCCTCCATGAAGGCGTACCTTCCCTCGGGCTTTTCTAGCATGCTTCACCATAATCTAATAAATCGAATCCAATCGTTGTAGTAAACATTATAGTAAGAAAGAAAGTGCAACCTGAAAACTACAGGTTAAAATCTACCAAGATAAAAAAAATCGAAAAATAAAAAAGTAAAAAAGATTCAAGATTTATAAAGAAATTGAAATCTGAATCTCTAGTTTACAATAATTAATGTAAGTCGAGAGAAATTTAAAAAGACACCTGATTTCAAAATCGGCGATACTGTTAGAATTTCTGAATTTAAAACTCGTTTTCACAAGAGGGTACGATAAGTCCTTTACAGAAAAGATTATTATTATTATTTGTGAAGTTTTAAGCAGATTCTACTATTTATGGCCTGAACGATTTGAATAATGAAGAAATTAAAGGAACTTTTTATGAAAAGGAATTGGCGAAATATCATAAGAATGATGAAATTTAAAAATTTGAGAATATAATAAAGGAAAAAAAGAAGAAAGAAACTCTTAATGAAATCATTATATTATCCAGAAAGTTTTAACAGCTGGATTGACGAGTAAAATTTTCGAAATCCTGCCAAAAATTTTTAAATATCTTAAAATAAATTCTTTTCTTATTATTCCTCTCAAAGAAAAAAAAGTTTCTCTTGCATAAACATAGCGACATTCTTGTATCCTCCATTTCAATTCAATTTACATATATTTATTTTTATATATTTTTAATTAGAAAACTTTATTTGTCTTCATTTGATCCTTAATGTGTTTTTTAAATATAGAATTTTTATGCGTCATTTTTTATTAAAAAATTCAAATTTTTATAACTTCTTCTCGTGCAATCGTTAATAGATATATTCTTAGAAATTTATCAATTTTTTGTCGGGAGATCGGTAATGCATTTTTACTTCCCTGTACGAAGTAAAGGAAGTATTGTAATCAAGAAAAATTCCAGCTACCGCATTTCAACGAAAATATCTATTTTGATCGCTATCGAATGCAATTTAACAATGTTTTTGAGTGACATTCGTACGTAAGAACAGAATAAAGGACTCTTTTGCCGCCAAAAAATTTTAAAACTGATTTAAAATGGATTCAGAAGAGATTTTTTCATTGTGTCTGTACGTACGAATGAAAAAATGAAACGTACAATGAAAAATCTATGTATATATTTATCTATGTATATATCTATGTATATATTTACGTATGTATATATTTATCTCGCATAACTCAAAAACGAGTAACCTCAGAACGTTGAAATTTTGCATATAGGACTGCTATAACATATAGATGTGCACCTCCCTTTTTGGTTGCAATCGGCCGCACCAAAAGTATATATATACACACTCACTCTGTTACTTGGCCCAGTGAGCTCAGTCTTTTTTATTCTTATATGTTTGTAAATTGTGCATTTTTTGCTTTAAATATGATTGAATTATGTTGTTCTTATATTCTGGTTAAGGTTTTTATGCCTTTAGTAAATCTGCATGCAATATTTGTAGAACTTTCAACAATTTAAAAGTTGTTTAATTGCGGCTAAGCCTATTTTTTTGGCCATAACAGCCACATTTGTTTACATTTGAAACTTAGGAGAATAGGGGATTTGTTGCCAATCTAGAGTAACTAAGCTTCGCAACAGGAAAGATAACGCCTTCTTTTATTATTGCGAATTCAATCATGCTTAATCCATTCTGGAATTTATTCGAAGAAATAAGTGTTTAAGATTTACTTTGTAATTTTTAATACAGATATTTTGAGTTTTTATGTATTTTTGGCTTGTCGCGAAGTGAGAACTGAACTAATTGAATGAGAAATGCTGAATCGTCTGTGAAAAACTGTTTTTTTTTTCGTTTAATTCCTTTTATACATCGTTTTACATTTATTATAATATTTGAATAGAACATGTGGCAAAGATTACATAATTCTTCAGATGATATAATTTTTGTGCATTCGGAGTTATAAAATAAATGAGATGTAACGCTGTTAAGTGAACCTAGCGTCAGAGTGTGGCTATGGTAAACAAATCTAGTGAATTTTAAAGAGTGCATTTATTCTATTGTGGTTTATGTGCTATCGACAATGTAGATTTAATTTAATCAAATAAGTTCGAATGAAATGAAAAAAAATGCGTATAATTTAATATTCCGTTCAAGAAAACCATGTGGTGTATACCTCAGATTTTTTAATGTAGAAATTGTACTCGTGGTATTTTAAATCATCGTGTCGTCAAAAATTTCATTTTATCCGTATTTTCATTTTTACGGATCATTTTTTGTTTTCTTCTTCTCTTTCATACTTGCTTATTCTGTCTACAGTTATCTTTGTAATCTTCCATTAGAAGTAATAAAAAAATTTATTTTGACCGTTACTTCACTTTTATTAGAAAATTTGAATCTTGATCAAAGCTACAGCTTAAAGTTTAAGCCCGTAAATAAAGGAAAACTCTGAAAAATATCAAACCTATTAATTTCGACATATTATTTTTAATTCTTTACTAGTTCATTCTTTTTCTAATATAGAATTCCTAACCATCGTTTCTTATTAAAAAATCTGTTTTTTTGTAACTTGTCCTCATGCAATCAGTAATGTATTTATGATTAGAAATCAATTTGCTTTCTTATTAGAAATATTATTAGATATCTTATAATTAGAAATTCATTTGCTTGTTTTATATGCTTTCTTATGACAAAAATTAGATTTTCGTTTTGTAACCCTCAAAGTTCGTAACCTACCTCGTGCAATCATTTAATAACTACTTGTACTTATTTTTATCAAATACTCGTATAATATCCGACATTGTGATTATTTAATAATAATGCGATAAAGAAGTGAATTTTGGATATTTACTTTTTAATAACAAAATGAACATTTTTAATGAGATCATATTTTTAGTGATAAAAATAAAATTCTCTGTCATTTATAACTGAAAAGGATGAAGTCACACAAAATAGTTGTCCCTGGATAATTAAAAAACAAATTATAATTTTTTTACGAGATTTCCTGATAATTCATAAAATTAATTGTAAAAATAAGAATCCTGTGAAAACTTACTACCTTTAATAACACTGCTAAAAATGTTTAAATGTAGCAATAAGATACTGAACTTACACTGGCCAGCAATCGCCTTTGTCATACCCATCTGATATATCATAACCTCAGCCACATAACAAGGATTTACGATTTTAGTTTTCCCAAGAATTGGAAGAAAACTCGAAAGGAGAAAAATCATCAGGGACTTCGCCATGACCATACTTACAAGAAAGCTGGAGAATAAATGCACGTTACTCAATTTCGCATAGCAATGCTTGATTAATTGTAAAGGCGGCTTTGGATGACGCAGAGAACGTACACGGAAGAATGGTTGACATATCACACCTATCCAGTTCTGAGAAATGAATTTTTCTCAGAACTGTTTTCTGTTAGTTCATTATGTTTCGCTAATTGGAAATGTTATTTTGTCAAAACTGTGGGTTTCGAAGTTTTATCTTTATTCTTCTCATTTGGAGACTTATTTTTGATTGAAATTAGTCAATGTTTTAATGAATACGTTTTGCATCAAAAATTAAATTTTGTATTCTATTTCTTAAAATCTCAATTAAGTACTTGAAAGCTATTTACAAATTTAAATCTTTTTGTGGCAAAATGTCCATGGTTATTAAAAAAATTATAAAACAAACTTTTTTATTATTTTTTAATGAGAAATATTTTATTATGTGTATTATACACATAAATTAAATATATTCCTATTTAATTTAAATATGTGTATTATATACATATTTAAATTAAATAGGAATTCTAAATTTCATGTATCTAAGCTATTATACAACTTATTACATATTCTGTTATATAATATTCGGTAACCTGCTGTGCACCCATCTTCCAAAGAACTCCTCAAAGTATCACTGAGAAATATGTATAATCGAAATTTCAGTTAAAGAACATAATATATATATATTAGCTGTAGAATTTTAATACTATTACTATAGGTTAATACTATTGTTATTACACGAATCTAATTTTATCGTTGTACTTATAAATTGATGTTAAACAGCAAACTTATTTTGACATAGATATAATTTTAAAGCAATGGCAACCTAATTTAAAATTTTACACTGGCGTGTTTCTGTTCTAATTAGATTCTACGTTTCGTTTATTTTAAAAACTATTTCTCTTTTAACTGGCTTAAAATAATTAATTTTTAAAACCACAAGAATTGAAACTGTATAATATTTAATGTAAAAATGAGAACGAGCACACTTTTATTTCGCTTAGCGCCTTAAATAAATGACACTTTTCTTACATATACACATTTGTTTTTTATTTCTATGTTTATTATTTATGTGTTTACATTTTAAAAGTTTGTAAAGAAATACTTTCAAATGCCATCTGATATGTCATTTGAATTTGAGCCTTAAACAGTAAAAGTACTGTTTAAGCAATGCAAAAGGAAAACAACAGACCATTTAAAACATGTTTAAACTCCCTCAGCCAACCCGTCTGGTTACCTGACACCATTGTCACCATTGTTATCCTTCTTCTAACCCCCAGCTTTATTTCAGCTGTTATGAGATAACTCATGTCTTCTTCCCATCTCCTCTTCTCGTATCCCAACTACGATTTCCAGATACTGCTGAAAGATATAAAGAAACGGTTTGTTTGCTTCGCGGAAAAAAAAAAATCGATAAATAACTGAGTGAGAAAAAAACTGGGACAGGCGAAATGGCATATAAATGTAAAATATGTACAAATAAGAAAACTTATAATCGTTGCTTTTCTGTATTTAAGTTATAAATTGAATGAAGATGATAGAAGATATCGGTTCGGATAAAAAAATCACTACTAGAGATACATGTGCTATATGCCAGGAATGGGCAACAAGTCGATCGCGAATCGATTTTTGGTCGATCACAGCTAACAGGAGACGATTTCAACATGCAAACAAAACTTAAACGGATTCACAGAAAAAAAAATACGGTCATCGCTTCTTTATTGTTATATCTGACATTGACTATTCGCCCTCTAACCCAGTCATCGTGAGTATGCAAGAGAAGTATCCTGTGTCACCTAGCATTCGTTCGCTGTCCAGCATGGCATCTAGACAGCTCCTCACTGCTCCCTTTTTTAATCTTCAGTGTAATATAAAATAAACCGGCATTTCTGAGTTTCTTGTTTAATTATATAAATGGTTTTGCTTAATACGCCATGCCTTCATAGTCATTACTAGAAAGGGTTATCTGAAGGGGCATTTTTTTTTTCCTTTACAGAACAATATCAGTATTGTTTTAACATTTTATTAAATTAATTAATACTTAAAATTTTCTTTGAATAGATCGCGTAAAATATAGCATTTAAAATCAAATATATATGTTATAATTTTTTATTAATTTATGCATTTTAAATATTTTTTAAAAATTGATATTTCTTAAGTGAATAAAAGATGAGATTCAAATCTCCTAAATAAAAATTTAATTTATTGATAATTTATATATGCGAATATTAAATAAAGTAAGCAGATTTAGTTTTTTGTTAATAAATATGTTAAAAATACAGACATACTGTTATACATTTTCTGCACCTTCACAAATTAATCTTGTAAGAAATCAGAACAGTTGCATAGAGATGTGGGCATTTATTGTGTTTTCTTATTTGCAAATGTAACGTTCTGATATTTGCGTTGTAAACGTGAAATATATAGACTAAATTAAATGAGCTATGAAAAATTAAGAATTAAAAGAATGAGATTCTTATTCTCACTTTAAAATGCTGAATAAAATATCTTTTTTCAAAAGAAAAAAGAATTATTGCTTTTTTTTAAAGTTTTTATTCATTGGAAGGAAATAAATGCCAATCAAAATTATTAGCTCTAAATTTCATATAAATTTTATATTAAATATTTGATGCGATGGCAAATCTTTTGAGCAGGCAGTGTCAAAATTATTGAAACCTTAGCATAACTTTGGTGTCATGTCACATATAGAATCATCCGTCTGCAGTCATCCGTTTGTACACGAACGCACCAGATATAAGCACAGCACATGTTGACAATGCCGAGGCCATACAGACTATCTTTGTCAACGGCTCTGGAAGCGCGTGATGCATGTCACTCAAAATGGGTTCTCGTGCCGTAAATCGCCATCATTGCCTTGCTGTGAAGCATATTCTTCGCGAAAAAGCTTGTAGAAAAATATCAACTTGTTATTGCCAGGAATATACATTCTTTTTCTTTTGAAAAAAAAATCTATTTTTTAAATTTTCATATTTTAAATAAAATATAAAAAGGCGTGTTAAAATAAATCCCCATTGAGTATATTTCACAAAATTACGAAAACTTTAGTAGATCTAACAGAGAATCAAGCATTTTTGACCGAGATTATTTTATTATTCATTGAGCATATTTTAATGATATTCATTGAGCTCAAAATGTTATTCGAGAAACAGACATCTATTTGGATTTAAAAATGACTTTTATTGCATATGGAAAAATAAACTGATTGTGATAATAAATTAAAAACTTCTGTATTATTGTTGTAACGATGGCGACTGAAACACCTGGCACACAGAAAAGAAGTGCATGTAGACAGACGGTATGGGGAAAGGAATATTTTGCATTCATACTGAAGTTCCGCATTCAATTTAAATGCTGTTAGAAGACTTATTACTTTTATTCTTTTATGATAAAGCACTCAAGAGCTATCTGCCGAAGGGGAGGGACGTCATCGTGGAGGACTTTCTGAGGAAAACTGGCTTGTATGCAAGTTTTACATGGACAAAAACACGAAAACGCACATGCAACCAGCTCGTCCCCGGGATTCGAATCCCACACCGAACCACCAACGACTTTACCTTTCGGCCGCTGGTGCACCAGAAGTGTGGTACGAGTCGAGTGCACTAGTGCAAAGCAAGTAAATAATTTTAATATAAAAATTTAATTTGTTCACTGCTTACACAATTAATTACTGCTGAAATGGAAAGTGATTAAGAAGTGAAAAGGAATCAAAATTGATGTTTGGATGAGAAGTCCCTTGTCATAAAAATATTACATAATTCTCTTCCTGAGAAGCATTCTTTTACGTATTCTCCATGCGCCTTTTGAATGCTTTGCGCCCATCAGAACAGCAGCTCTGCGAAGATGATACCTAACTTCGAAGTACTGAGTTTTTCATTCCAACTTATGTCAGTGTCAATATAGGGCTTAGTTTTACCTGTTTTAAACTGTAGTTTACGTTTTTAAGTTGAAAAAGTAAAATAATGAACAAATGTTTAATGTTATTATGCTAGAATTTCCTTCTAGTTTAAAATTATATTTTGTTATCTTTAAATAATTATACAAAATATTTAATCTTTTTTGCTATTGTTTACAATAATGCGTTCCATAGTCTTTAAATTTTAGATAACTTCGTAGATTTCTTTAGTTACACATCTACAAACTGGCACATAATTGCATGCTATCTATGGATGTAGGTAGATATACTTACATAATTATTTATATAAATGTAAAGAACCAGTTTTTCGTCACACTTGGAATGTAAAAAGACACAAATACATCGTTTATAATAGAAATTTTTTCATATGTAAATAATAAAGGGAAAATACATTTTAAATATGATAAAAATACTCCATGCAAACTTTCAGAATCTAATTACTAACTAGATGGTGCAAACCGTCTTGTCAACGAGAAAAATGCTATAATAGATAGAGAACCTCCTGTAACCCAAGGCAATTTTGATTACCAGCCAGTTACAACTAGAACTTGGTATATTGTTTCATCTCCCTTAAAATATGGACAACGAAGTGTTGAGCTCCAGTTAAGTGTTTCCCATACTCAAGAAGAGGAGAGTGCTGGAGAGCCATAAAAACTTTCCTCAGAACTTAATTCTGGTAGAAGTTTCGATTCAAGTTTAGCACTTTCGAAAGCGACAAGGCGAGAGAAAGAAAGAAACGTTTTTTTGAGTAGGTGGCGGACAAATATGTACTCATTGTTAAGACTGATTTTGTAACTTGTTACTAATGTCACGCTTAATATGTTTAATGTTTCATTAAGATCTGGCCTTTCTTTTTGTGACTTATTTGGTTACTTATTTGACTTTGCTATTCAACGTACGAAACCAGCAGTTACCCCAGGAAGAAAAAGTGAAGTTAATTTTTTATATTACTTGTGTATTTTTATATTATATTTTATTTCTTTTTATTAGCTGTTAGAAGAGATGATTTGGAAACCATCATCCAGCAAACACCTTATCTGCTATAGAAAAAACCAGTGGGCCGAGTGGAAGACACAACTGCTAGTTACGTGCCTTTTTTCTTTTCCTTTTTTTTATATGTAATGTGAATACGAATTAGTTTTCTTTAGAAGTTTTGAGAAAGAAATGTGTAACATGTTGATGACAACATGATAAATACACTGCAGTTTAGGCTTAGTTGCGTTATAGGGTTTAACTTAGCTTGACTAACCAGTTATTTTCATTTTGGTATCGTTTCTGAATTCTCTTCTTTCCCTCGCATTTTCCCTCCAGGATGCAAATTAATTAGGTGAACGAGAGTATTTAAGCGGGTGAAACGGAAAGGTTAGACACAGCATGATTTGCTAGTGCAGCGCACGTTTGCTATTTTCCCCTTCAGCTGTAAATCTTAGTAGCGGCTACGCATTCTGGTCGTTTTGTTAGCATATCGCTGGTGAGGTTGCTGAATGAAGTCTGTTAGATGAAATTAATTTTTGTATTCTAGCGCTACTTACTTTTGAATTTATTAAGTTCTCACCGCAAATAGTCGGTGCTTTTGTAAGCACGAAGTCCGCGTCTTTCTGTTAAAGATTTGTGATAAATAAAAAAGGGCCTTCTTACACCCTTTCCCTGTTGTGCTCATCCTCACGCCTGTGTGAGAATCCGGCAGGTTGAACTTTGAGATCTAGACACATTGCTTGATAGCTAAGAAAGTCAGATCTTGTACATGAACTTCGCCACTGCCAATTTATTAAGCATTCAGCGATCTTAACCATTTCTTTATCGATGAGTTGCGCGGGTGTCAGCTCTAGTAACTACGGAAGCCGAAAACTTAATAGAAAATGCCGCAGTTTTAATTTTCGAATTGCTAAATCGGGTTTGTTGTAAATTCACTTGCTATGATTTTCATGCGGGGTGGCAAAGTTTGGGATAGTAAACAAGACTTCACTCAATTTTGCTAGAAATAGGAAGAATAATTTAATAATATATCTGAAAAAATGATATGCAGTAAACTGAAGAGCCATGTTACGTATTATAAATATGGTTCTTCTTCATTCAAGAACAAGCTGTTAAAAGAGTCTGCTCTTTCTTATTGATATCAAGAATACTTACTGAAATACCGACAGATTTTCAGGAAAATCTGAATACTTCTAGAAAATTGCTTTTATTTTATGGAAACCTTAGGATAAAATTTCTTACCTATCATAAAGATTTCTTTGTTCAAATTAATTCGAAAAGTATGAAACTGTTTAGTGTACATATGTTTCGTATAGAGTAACTGTTTTGTGAATGAAAAATCAATATAGAAGGGTGTCTAACCTTCTGAAGCTTCTGGGATGAACGTCCCCAAAAAGATATGCTTGGAGCTATCACATGATAAAAATTCGGTAAGGACAGCTCTCAATATTTAATATTTGTTATTAACAGTTATAAACCCCATTATCTTTGTGTTTATTAAAACATATTTAGATTTTAATTCAAATGAAATTTATTAGAGGAAAAATGTGAATGTAATCTTTTTTAAGTGAACATTCAGTATTTTATCTGAGTACTATTAATTTATATGTATTTGTTAAAACTGTTTGTTTAAAAAATTTGCTATTTTTCTGTTTTTATAAGGTTTGTACTGAATAACATTGCTCACTGATACATAGAGTTTTGGAAACAGACATCATGAATAGGGAATGATTGTGAAGCACTGGGCTGTTTTCTTCATCTAGCTACAATTTATAAAGTTTGAATATAAATTTTCTTATTGTTGTCTATCTAATTGTAGTTGTTATACATTTTACTTGCAAGCTGGCTGCAGGATATTTTTTCTCATCGCCTTGAGCCTCGTCTGTTCAATAAACCTAAAAAATTCGTTCAAGTAATTATAGGCTGCTACTGACCCTACTTATATGTACTTAGTAAAGGAATAACAGAGCTTGGGTAATAGTTACATGGAGCGATTTTCGCTCATCCTGCTTTTGCTGTTTCTGATACAGGTTAGGTTATATTATTTGTATATGGCGAAATATACGAAGGGTATCTGCTTTAGGAGAATGACGCTTTCGAGGAGGCCCTTTTAAGAGAAAATGATTCATACTCAGGAAGCAATGGACAAAACTAAGAAACCTCACATACAACCAACCCATTCGCTGGCATCTGACTCGTTAAATTAATAACGTTCAGCAATTTTATTGATGGACCGTTCCTGATAAAAAATGAATAAAATATTTGATTTCTTTTCCAACGCTTACAATGATTTTTGACATCATCGCACATCTCAGTGCTGTAGTTATAAAAGCTTCGATTTCACAGAGAGAAATGACAGGATCAATTCTCAATCAATTATGATGACAATCAGGATCAATCAGGTCAATTCAGTCACCTTGGCACATCCGAAAAGTTAGAAAATTCCCAAACACTTTAACAAATAATTGACATCACCTGAATGCATTCGAGTATTGAAAAATCTCTCTCTCTTTTTTTATTTAAAAGCATATTTGATGATATATTAGACATGCTTTTGAATTTATTTATCTTCAGGAGGTAGAAGCTTTTGAAGTACACCTGTATTGCCATCGAGCCTTGCGTAATCACCTATAATAAATAAAGCAAATTTAACTACATGATATACGAATTCAAAAATATCTTTGTTTTACTGAAAGAGTTATGTAATCTAGAGATTGCAATCTGCAAGGCATTTAAAAAAAAGAGAATAAACTTTAAGACATAATTTTGATTTTTAACATCTTAATAAATCACACTTTTTGAGACTTTCTGTCCCATATTATATATCACACATATTATTTAATGATCAATGTTTTCAGCACTTAAGTAAATAAATGAAAATATTAAACATCGAAAGTTTTTAATATTCTTTGAAATATTAAAGTATATTACTATTGGCCATTAAAACTGCTTCACTCTGAAGGCAGTATGCGATAAATAGAAAATTTGTATGAAAAGTACTGCATGTTGGGATACACAAATGATTAGCATTCTAGCATATGCGCATCAAGCAGTAATGCCATCTACAATGTGCAGGATGACCCAAAAGTCCGTTAACATTTGAAAATTCAATAATTCATTGAATAATGTAGGTAGAGAGGTAAAAACTGACACACATGCATGAAATGTCATGGAGTTTTACTGAAAGCAAAAAAACATGCTTGAAACGGCCAACAAGAAGGGCCTTCATATGATAACAAAATCAATAATTACCATAACGATTGATTTAAACAAAGAGTATGTTCTTTACAACAAATATTCAACATGTCAGCCGTCAGTTATCAACACTACGTATAGCCGAGGGACAATGCTGTGAACAGCGCTGTTCCAAATATCTATAGGTATGTTAAGAAACTGCTGTCGGATGTTGTATTTTAGCATCCCTAATGAAGTCGGACGTTTGAATACCTAATGAAGACTTGCAATTTCAGGTAACCCCACAACCAATAATCACATGGATTGAAATCTGGGGAGCTGAGAAGCCAAACATAAACGAAAGTGGAGGCTAAGCTCACCATCCTCACCAAACGGTGTGAGCAAGTGATCTTCCACACGTGTAGCAATATAGGGTGGAGCGCCAACCGACATAAAAGTCATACCTTCCAACAGGCCTTTATCAGCCATACTAGGATGATGCGATTCCGCCAGACTAGGATGATTCATAAAGAACCAGCTGATTTCATATAAAACCAGACTAGGGTGATTCATAAAGGGACTGATTACCTTTCTCTCTACAGCTGATTTCATGTACAATTCTTATGCGGCGTCACTGACATTTTGCAGCCCAGTGCCATATGCTGGTTTTTTTCTCATTTTTTTGCTTTCAATAAACAAAAAGCATGTGTTTTTATTTCAAGCTTGTGTGGCAGTTTTTATCTGTCTACCTACATTATTTCGTGAATTACTGAATTTTCAAACTGACGTTTGGGCCACCCTAAATAGGAAAATTACATAGCGCGGTTTTCGTCTGGAAATCGCGTAATATTGGTTGTCTGTGTAAAGGTTGCATTTTGCCTCTGTGTAAAAAAAAGACTTATCACTAAGTCCCGGAATGTGACCGGGGCAAAATCTGCCATATCAGGACTACGGTTTATCGTTTTATGACACTGCTGCATATGTTGATTGGGATTCCCTGATTGTCAAGAGAATACAGTATCGATGAAGCCTAGAAGGGCCATATTAAACGCCTGAAGGATCTCAGTAGCCCTGGACCACGAAAAAACATACATGTTATCCTCTCAGCCTTGCGGGATCGTATAGCGACTTCACTTATCCTGAGTCGAGAACTTGGCTCGATAATAAGTGCCCGTATAGTGCGACGACGTCTGCACCTCGGCAGAATGTCAGCACGGCGACCATTGCTGCGGCTTCTTCTGACGCTGCAGCAGAGATGGCTGGGCTTACAGTGACGCCAGATAGATGGCACTGGACACAGGAATAGCGCTACGTCGTTTATTCAGACGAATCCCAGTTCTGAGTACAGCATAATGATGGACGTATCCATGCATGGAGGAACTGAAGAGGACAAACGTCGCCAATTTTCATCTATCATCTTCATATGGGCCTAACACGGGACGGGCCCTGGTAAGGGGTGTCATTTTGTACACATTCCCGTCCCCCCTTTTTTGGATAGCCTGTAATGTGGACAACTGCTATTTCGTTCCGTAGCAGTGCCATATCTTTGAAGATTACGTAAAGCAGCTTTTCAAAAGAGCAGTAGATAATATCATGTCCGTGATGTCCTGACTTTCCTTTATGCAGAAATAATTCGACTTTTATCTTGGCCAGCGCGTTCTCTAGATCTCTCACCCTCTGTGACCATCTGATCATGGGCTGCCGAGAGAATGACATGCTACCAGTTCTCCGCAATTATGATTGATAAAAAACTGAAGCCGCATGGAATGAAGTACGCACATTTGTCATCCAGTTTGACTCGATGGCTAGCCTGATTACCTCCACTGTTGGCGTGAGAGGTGGCAGCTCTGTGTACTGAATTCTGCACGCTATGTGCCTCAAACCACTTGCAAATTTAATCATGTCTTCCCATAATACTGATATACATATAATAAATAAGATTATGCTATTTGCTTTCCTTCCTGGTGTAACAGTTTTAATAGCCAGCAGGATAATTACACCTACCAGTCTGAAATTTTCTAGTTGCTCCATGCAGTCCTGCAATGCAAGGTATGCCATACTCTCGACTAACAACAGCTCCTAAAAAGACAGATAACATATTTTAGCGTATTAAGAACAATAAAAATATTTTATGTTTATTAGTTCAAACCTTCGAAATGCAATTTCCCTAAATTTCTAAACTACAATCGAAAAATGGGTATATATCTACGTTATTGTCATCAGTTTTAAAATTTTTATTACATGAAAATTGTTCTTTATCCTAAGATGATTTATTCAATCTTGCATTTGCTTTGATTAAAGAAAAGAAGAATGAGCAATAAATACCATGAGAAATGAGTCCTCCCAATTCCGTAACAACTCCAGCTAGTATCGGAAAATAAGGAGTCCAGCCAACATCCGTGCTATAGGTCACAAGAATCTCTCCGGACTGCAATGAAAACTTAATTGATTAGAAACCAAGCTAGGTTTTTAGATGTTAGTGAATTCAGAAACATATTCATTTCATCTCTTATGAGTTTTCTTCAACCAAGATGGATATTCAGCTTTTAAGAATTTACTATTCAAAACTTTTTAGGGACAACAAAAATTTATCTTCTTTAGTTAGTGATACAAATTCTAATCCAGTTCTCCTCACCGTTTTTAAAGTTAAAAATCTTATTTTTTTTCATATTTCATTACCATTTTCTTCGATAGATGGCGTTATTTTTTTCGATTTGCTCTCATTTCGGTATAAATATAACTGCTGCATCTTCCACTTTTGCAGATTTTTTTTTTTACTTTAATAAAAGAGGGACCTATATCTGATGGCGCACAAAATTGAAGAAATATTATGCAAAATCCAAGACAATCTAGTTTTGTTTTTTGCATAATTAATAATTTTAAAGATTTAATTTTTTAATTTATGTGGCTATAAATTTAAAATTAAACAAGATTTAATATAAAACTGTTTTTAGTTTTTAAATGGACTTCAAAAGAACACAGTATCAATTTCTATTCTTCCAGAAGCAAGCGTGTTCAACAATTACTTTAATAGATGGTTTGTACAAGAAGGACAAGGAGAATACATTAATACCTTCAAGAGACTTGCTTCGTCTAAAGTGATTGCCACGCGTAGAAAACCTTCAGCTACCCCTTGGCTGACCGGAACGCCTGAAAAAAATTTATTGATGGATAAATACTTTAAACCGTTGCATATTAGAATTCAGTATTATTTAGCTTTTATTCAGGTTGTACCTTTCATCATAAAAGTTTCATCCGTAGGAGTTACAGGAGTCTCTATCAAATTAATCTGAAAATAATAAAAACAAATTAAATGACGCATCAAGATTCGTAAAATAAAGCCAGTTAACTCATCATTACATTCCTTCTCTAAAAGGGATTATTGTAATAAATTATATATTTATAATCGCAGCTATAATAGTGCACTCTGTATCGTTTTTGAGAATCGGCTAGAAAATCGGCTATGCGATTCTTTGTTTATCCTATTAGGTTGGTTTTATTACCATTAGGTAATAAAAATTCATGTCAGAGCTTGATTTTTGAAGGATGAAATGTAGCACTTGCCTCAGACCTGCATTTTCCAGCTAGACGTCCAAATTCTCCTGTAATATTTGAAATATATAAAATTTTATTTATTTTTTAAATTTTAGGTTTTTAAAATATGAATTGAATTTTTATTTTCGAATAAATCAATCAAAAACTAAGATATAAATATGGGATCTTCGTCTAGCATTCACGTTCGCTAATGACATGTCTTAGCAAAGCCTAAATTAAAATTACATCGCTCTGATTTGTACGGCCACACACCATCGTTATATGTGTTTCCGGCAATATATGAGAAGCAGGCATTCTATAATATGTCAAGGAAATAGTAGATAATGCTTTGGCCAACGTATAAAATATCCGAATTATTTTAATATTATGTATACTTTTTCTAGACCCTGTATGAAATGCCTCAGCTTTAAGTACAGTGACAAATGCTAATTAGGCAAAGTATTCAAAGAAAATATTGAAAGGGCTTTTATTGAGAAGTTATTAAAAGACTAACATGACATCATAGCAATTCAACAGCCAATAGTTCTATAGGCTGAATTCAAGGCGAACGAGCTGGCTGCATGGACGTTTTCGGGGATTTTCACATGTGTAACGTAGATCCGAGCAATTACTTTTTTTTGACAACATTTCATCGCATTTCAGATAGTTCATCATAGCATCGTCGTTGCATGTCAGCATGTCATGATGCCATGTTGGACACTGTATCTTACTCTTCTGTTTTCATACAGCACAGTGTGTGTTAAAATCACAGCCCGACAGATTCAAAGTAGCATACTTGATTACTTCTAAATAAAAAATAAAATGCAAGAAGAGAATTCTACATCTAAGATGAGTTTCGGAAGTCACATGCCTTATCACGTAACATTAGAATCGTCATTAGTGAGAATATTTTATATCTTTATGGTTTATTTTTTGGCAATGTATAGAATGCCTGGGAAACGCGCGAAATATTAGTCGTTTTATATTTTGACATTTAGTTTTCGTTATTCTGTATATTACTTAAGTATTTATTGCAATGCCTACTTTCCATACATTACCGGTAACATATGCAAGGTTTAGTCAAAAGTGTTTCTTAGACAGCGTCTTGCTCTGTCTGATACAAATCGGCAGAAATCTGATTAAAATAAATTGAAATGTTAAGACAAATTAATGCAATATAAAATGAAAACAAACTGTTGCAGGGCATTCAGATGGATGCATATGCGCGTCTTACAGTCATTGGAGTTAGAGAAAAGTTTGAAGCAGAACGTCTACAGAAATGTTCCGAAACAGTGTGGACATCAATAAATCCCACAAAGCAAGAAAAAATGATGTAGATATATCGCCAGAGTCGACGAAAATCTGTGGAGCAGCGGAGGGTAAGATAAAACTGAATTTAAAAATCACACGTTCATCGTATTTCGAAACATTGACACTGGAAAAGTTATATTTCAAGAATAATTCATGCTGTCAGTAAATCTAATCCTGTTAAAGCTTCCAGTTTTGCGAGTAAAACTTAGCAGATATGCAGACTACGCAAAATTTTCAAGAAAGAATCTTTGGAGTGGTGAGACAATACTTGAAAGGCTATATGTGACAAAAAAACTATTAAGTATTATAAATTATTTTAAATTTATACAATGAACCGTATGTTAACAAACATTGATTTTATGACCGAATATGCACTATTCTGAGCCACCTGGTATATATATTGCATAATATGCACTCACTGTAACTTCACATTCATATCCAACAAATGCGTTTTAGAAAAACATTTATTTTTATAGGAAAAATCTATACGTTTCGTGGAAGTCTGAACCCGCATTTTTCATCCTCAAAAGGTACGACTACTTTGCTAAATTTTCTTACCCCTTAAAACGTACGATCAGTACATACTTTTAATTATCGACTACTGCTTAGTATCAATTACCGTGAACTAAAGTTTGGACATTCCTTAATTTAAAATGTGAAATGATAAGCTTCTAAATGATAAGAATTTTAAAAATTTGTTTCACACATTCAAATGCATTAAGAAGAAAATAGACTTTATTATCACACGACCATGTACATTAATTTACACAGAAAAAAGCCTGGAGCTAAGTTAATTAATGTTTGTATAAAACTGAGCAACAAAAAATCAAATTTCAAATATGCTTACTTATTTAGTTTCCGTTATTAAAATAGAAATATTATTAAAGTATAATAAAGTATTGTTATCAGTTCCACAATTTAACGTATTGCTTTTATTTCGATTGCATTTTTACTTCATCTTATTTTTTGCTTTTAAAAAGAACTTAGAATCTGTTAAGGATACTGTTAAAATTTAACTTACAGGTTTCGGCACGCCCTTCATAATTTCTGGAAGAATATATTTGTTCAGAACTGGATACCTCCTTTGTCTCTGAGCTGCTCTGAAAAAAAAAAGAATTTAATGTACAACATTTTTACAGCAAGATATCATGAAAATCTCGTTTTTTTTTCAATGAGATTTCATTTCTATAATTTTGCGAATTGTAAACTGCTTTTCTCGAAAGTATTTTTTAAAGCAATCTTCTATATTTGATATTAAAAATTACAATATTTCTTTTACAATAATATTTGTAATTCAGTTATCTTGCATATGGAAGACTTGACATTAGTTAACTATGGTTGCTATTTAATAGCTCAATTTGTTATTTGTTGTCTAGGGGGCTATCTATTATTTAGAAGAACAGTAATTAAGCTGGCTGACTCAATGTATTTGAGGACGGTAAGCGACCTTGGGTCGTAAACTGAGGTCTGTGGTTTAGATACGAAACGTTCTACTGTAAGGCAAAAATATAGGGTGCTTCAGAAAAATGTATACATACTTTGAACTGTCGTTGGAAATTGGTTTTCTAACCTACAAAATTAAGTTTCTAGGGAAAGTTACGCTATAGTTCAGTTTGAAAAAAATGCTCTTTCTGCTCAAACTGAATGTTACAAATTGTGCTTAAAGTATCTGTTCAAAATGGTGGCCTTCTATATTTCTGAGTGCGAGTCATAACCGACTGTATACTCCGCAGCCGAGTATCCAATGGGATTTCTAAGCACACCACTTGAATCTCATCACAAAGCGTGTCAAGGTTATGTGGTTGATGAAAGTGCACCTCATCTTTTACTGTGGCCCATATAAAAATCGAGCGGCGTAAGGTCTTGAGCCGTGTCGAGTACAATTTTGTGAATGGGTTCAGAAGACGTTTACATGTAAACCGGGATGTATGGGTAGCATTATTTGGTCGGATGCAGCACAATTTAAACTTAATGGAGCTGTCAGTAGGCATAATTGTGTGTATTGGGTTGAAGATGATCCCCACATTACTATTGAACAGGCTGTGAATTCGCTCGGTGTGAATGTGTGGTGTGGTTTTTCTCCTCAGGTACTCATTGGGCCTTTCTGTTTTGAAGGTACTGTAATTGGAGAACAGTACAAACAATGCTTGATGATTCCCTTGTCTCTGCCATTCTGAAATGTACGGTAATGCCAAGTTTTATTATCAACAAGATGGCACGCCTCCGCACTATCATAGAGATGTGTGAGCATACTTGGAACAAAATGTACCCTTACCATTGGCTAAGGCACTGGAAACCAATTGAGTTTCCTGCACGCTTCCAGATCTTACACTGCTCGATTTTTTATGGGGCACAGTAAAAGATGAGGTGTTATGTCGTAAACCGTGTAACTTTGACACACTTTTGGATGAGATTCAAGTGGTGTTCGCAAAAATCCCATTGGGCACTTTGGTGCGAAGTGCGGAATCAGTCGTGACTTGCACTCAGAAATGTCAATGCTGGATGCCACCATTTTGAACAATTACTTTAAACATCATTTGGAATGTTCAGTTTAATCAGAAAGTATACTTTTTTCATACTGGACTATAGCCTTACTTTTCCCAGAAATTTAATCTTGTAAGTTGAAAAATAAATTTTCTATGACAGTTCAAAATGTGTATACATTTTTCAGACGCACCCTGTACATTTTGGCCTCTGAAGACTTAATTTAGATTTGTTTTCTAGAGCGAACAGCCTAGCATTTCATTTATTAAAGACGATTCTAAGGTACAAATATGTGACATAAAACTACGTTCTGACGAATCTGCTTGAGTGCGTTAGCACGCAAAAGGATTCATATAGCATCCCATTAATAGATAGCGCGCACTACTAGCTAATAAAGTATAACGGCCGCGCTGAAAACTGCTTATTGAATCAGTTGTTAAATGCAAACAAAATTTTAGAATTTCCAAAAATAATCCCTTACGATTATAACGTGAAAAAATATTGTTTAAAATGTAATGATATTGTTACATTATTCTCTGCGTACGGACGGGTTCCTGGATTTGGAGTGAATAAAGACAACACTACTTGATCAAGTATCAAAACACAATTCATTAGCCAGTATTCTCAGGACAGCTCCAATATCACGTTTACAGTTGTCGAAGAACTACTAAGATAATCAGTGACACAGCCTTTAGGCTATCAGGCTATAACGGTGGAGACAGCTCCCGACTGTGCTCGGTCGTTCTCGGAACTCTACGTACTCTCATGACTCTCCACGCTACAACTCGCGATGCACTCGACGATACACTAGAGTACAACTCTCGACTCGGTTCGATCGTTCTCGGAGCTCAACACACTCTAAGATAAACTCGACGATGCACTAACTCGCGATATACTAAAAGAGACTTTCTCGATGCACTCGTCGACCAACTCGGCATTAGACTACGAAATACTCGCTAACTGACAGATAACAACTCGGTAGGCTAGGCACTGACTATTACCTGACTCTCCGCGTACCAGCAGAGTTTATATAGCTTTTGGCTTGCGTTCGAGAACATTCTGGGCCAAACCAGTAAGAATTCTTCCAGAAGGTTCTCCATCCGTCTCTAGCATATTTCCAATTTTGTCGCGAAATGTCGCCATATGGGCGATTTCTCGCCAAGTCTGGCAACCCTGCTTTCCACTGACATTTTCTGGCAAGCCTAAACCTGCTTTGCGGGGAAGCTATCTTACCGCGGCTGGACATTTCGTAACAATATGTTTTAAAATCAATGTTTGTTTTTAATGAATGTTTGTTAATGATATGTTTTTTAAATGATACTGTTTAAAATGTAAATGATAATGTAAATTTAGAAAAATTTCATTACAAATAAATTTCAGAGCGAAAAAACTTTAAAATAAAATATAAGGCTATTTCTATTATCTCGATTGGAACTAAAAAATATGAAATAAATAATAAAAAATTACAATTGATCCTAATATATTTACATTTATGTTAATTCTAAAGTAGCCAATAAAATTTAAATTAAAATTATGAGAGAAGAAGAAAAAGGAGGTATAGTAAAAACTATTCGTACAAAGCTTTATAGTAAAATCTGTTCGTACAAAGCATTATATAACGTTGATAGTAAAAGCTATTCGTACAAAGCTATATTGACCTTATTTCTTCTTCTCTCTAAATTTCAATTTTAATTTTATTAGCCGCTTAGAATTAATATAAATATAAGGATATTAAGAGCAACTGTAATTTTTGAATGTTGTGGTCAAGATGTCATATAATTATTTTATTTCATACATTTTAGTGCCAATCAAGCTAATAGAAATAACCTTTAGCTTAATTTTTTTTATATATTTTATAGTCTGTTCAGTAAATAATTCACAAAAATATTCACACATCAAGATAACATAGGAAGCAATACAATGAAAAAAGAAATAATTACCTGGCTAGTATTTTCGGTGACCGTGTGTCTAGTAACTCTTTGATTTCATCCAGCGTCATAAAAAATAGAATATCCTCTTCAGGAATACGTCCTTCAAGCACGAGGAGTTTAGCGAGATACCGGAATGCTTTCCGCCATTCATCGATTGTTTTTATACACATAGACTGCCATAAGAAAGGATTTCATAATTATGTAAAAATTCTTTCAGAATGTTTTTCATCAAAATCAAAATAATTTTTTTTTATGGAATATAGATTACCTTAGCCAATTCTCGATTCTGCACACCGCGGCGGCTCATGGGCAATACAAGTCTCATCATGAATCTGAAAAAAAAAAAAAAAAAAAAAAAAAAGGAAATATTCCGTTAGACACATCTAACCGTCTTAAACACAGGTAAAAATAAATTATTGATGATACGAAAGTATTTGCCGAGTTTTCCAAAACTTCTGGATCATTATGTTACGTTACTCTGCATTTATTATGTACACTGCGGAGGGGGGAAAGGACAGTTCTATATTTCCTGTTCTACTGGGCCGATTGACGAAATTCAAATTGCGTTTTTCATGTCTCGAAAGTGCGACTTAAGATATATATTAGATTTATATACAGCATCATTCTAACATAGGTATTTTGACACAAAATTGCACTTTTTCTGAAATGGCATGCCAATGTTTTTCCATATTTCGATTCTACGGTTCAAATTATTAAATTTTGTAAAATTTGGTGCGAAATGTACGGAGAAATTTAAAAATTTGTCTTGGCGTATTTTTTTTTGAATTTTCGCCAAGAATAATTTACTTGGAGGAGCTTCTTAATTTATAGCAACCTATTTTCCTTTTCTTTTTTTCATTGCAGACGAGAGGGAAAAAGTTATCGTTCATACTTGCAAATAATTTTAAGAAAGTGCGTAAACCACATTTGTGTTATTATCCCTTTTAAGAAATACACCAAATTTGAAAGCAGGCAAATATTCACGTATATCTTCGGAAATTTTGAATAAACAGCTCTAATTTCTTGTACGTATAAGATGATTGTAAACATTTTATAGGTTATAATTAAAAATGTTTTTCGAAAAATTTATAAAAATTGTTTAAAAATACAAATTTAAAAAATAAATCATAAAAAATGTGCTAATTTTATTTGGAATGAACCTAAATTTTGAAATGTGAAAGGAAGAATCAAGTAAGTTTAATAAAATAAGAGACAATAATAAATATTCAAATTCAATTAACATTGAGGAGCTAAAATTTTGGGAGCTAAGTTTTTAAAAACTACTCGTGCGATTTTTACAAAATTTTGTAGTTTGGCATAATTTGAGAAGTAGAATTGAAATATGGAAAAAAAATGGACATGTCATTTCAGAAAATGTCCGATTTTGTATCAAAATACCTATATTAGAACAGCGCTATATATAAATGTAAATGTAATACATATCCTAAGTCGCGCTTTCGGGACAAATTTAAATTTTGTCAATCGGCCCAGTAGAACGGGAGATACAGAAGTGTCCCCCCTTTTTTTTCGCAGCGTACTTGAATTTTTAAGTCTTGCAGTTGCGCTACATATAAAATCTTTAGTTTATTGTCTGCACAGCACAGGAAACAGCCAATTAGCAAAGTATTGCTGGTAGACCTAATAGATTGTTATGTAAATCAGTTTTAGCTTCTTTCTGGCCAATTAAGATATAACAGAATGGATGAAATAAACTACAGACAATGTTATGCAAATATTTTGCTGAGAAAACGAATTATAATTTCTCAGCCATTACCCAATTAATATTAATCTTAGTTAAATTAATCAGAAAATCCAACTGAAAGCTGCACGTACAACGTCACCTCCACGTAAAGATGACAGTACTTTTCTAAGAGTATTGCTATTAGAATTCCTTGTTTTTATGCATACTGGAGACGAAACTATTATCCACTGTTCGTCCAAAAAGTAATATCTGCGTTTAACTTATCTTTTACGAGACACAGTGTGCTATTTTAAATAGCAGAGTAAAGCTTCATAAATACCTGGAAAAGAATCCCAAGGGAATAGAGAGCTGAGACAGCATTTCATTTAAGTTGTCCGAGCGTTTCTTTGAGAAATCTTGAGATACATTAACAGCTAGATTCTGAAACAATAACATATTATTGATGTGTATGTGTTATATTGATTCTGAAACAGTTATATATACAGTAGAAGCCACTTAATGTGATCGGGGTTAATGTTTTCATTTGGATACTGCTATCGAATTGCTGAAGTCCCTCTCGTTTGTATATGAAAATATGGTAAATACATCATTTATTGTGATAAAACATTCGTATCAAAGCATAATCGAATTTTTTTTCTTGTTCAAAGTCACCAAATATGGTCAAAATAGATTGTAGAAATGGTTAAGGTCGAAAAACATATTCCAAACAAAGGATTATGTCTCCAAACAGCTTGTTTTCAGCTTTATCAACTATTTAAAATTAGCCAAAAAAGTAACCTTGGTTTGAAGAACTCGCTAAAATTTTAAATAAGTCGGTCTATTTTAAGGATGATCAGACACAGATCCCTTTTCTTCTTTTCTTCATAAATACTGCAAAAATCTTACGTATTTCCGAATGGCAACAAACTCGAATGAAAAGTGAAACAACACAAATGTTTCCAGACTAATATCACTTTTGGGCTAATAAATGGACCTGCTATTGCAATTAATCGTGTTTATCATCCCGAAATATTTTCCTAAATATTAGCTAAACATAAGCAATACAAAAAAAATATCTTTTGTTAAGTTTGTTGTTGTATATTTTGAAAAAAAAAGTCAGGAGTAGCGTTTGCAAACATCTTAAATTAATCCTCGCATGTACAAATGTAGTTCACCGGTGCATTAAGTTCCAAGAAACGTCTGTAAGCGAGATCACATGAAGAATTCATTTGGTTTGAAATGTTGCAAAGAACAACAATTTGAAGGAAATAAAATTAAATTTGTTTCACTTCAGAAATTCCTATTCACTGTTTGAGCCAAACCTTAATTTTTCCTGGTTTTGACAGATGATGAAAGAACGTAGTGCATGCACGCCCTAAACATTTTTCTGGCATTCCTAGAAAATAACAAATTTATTTGAGCTTATAGATTCTTATTCAGTTCCTGAAGGAAGAATTAAAAAAATTTTTTTTTTCTTTCTTTGACAGGTGATGGTGCCTATCCACGCCTTAAACATTCTTCTAACAGCAAGAAATAAAATTAATAAAAATATTTCACTTGTAAAATTATTATTCAGTTTCTAAGCTAACTAATAATAATAAAGGTTTTTTTTATATCCCCCCATCTATTTGATAGATAGTTGAAGAACGTAGCCCACTTGCCGTAATCTGTCTTCTAGCATTTAGTAGCAATGATGTAAAAAGTTATCAGATGCTAGATATGCACAAGTCCGGTTGTAGTGTTATTGTTGTCAAATTATAAAGGTTCGGATAATATAATTACAATATCTTATATTTAAATTAATATTTATGCAAGGAATTTACCTGTAGCAGCTTCACCAACGACTTTGGATCAGAACCCCACGATATTGAATAAATGTCATACTGAAAAAAAACTGCAAGCTTAAAAAAGAGTTCAAACTACAGCCTGTGTTTAATATAAGTTTTTTTAATTTAAGAACTATACCAAAGACCAAAGTAAAATTTAAAATTTAACAGAAAGCAACCTCAGATTGATATTAGTTTTGAATTCATGAGCTTCTTCAGACATAACATGTAAGAAAACATGTAATATATAACATGTAAGAAATTTTCCTATTAAATATTAAAAAAATAATAATAAAAATTAAAAATTGTAAAATATAAAAAAATTGCTAAATTTATTAGTCTGTAATAGACTGGATTCAATTTCAAAGATAAATTAAAAATCTAAATGATTCTTCTAATTCTGCTGTGCTCATGAGAGGGCACAAAAAATACATTAAAAGTTTTATGCTCCTTGCAGCAGTGACTCTTGTCAAAGACGCGTACGTGCTACAAGAAAATTAAGCGCTCGATATTAAATTTAAGTAACTGCGAAAGCCATGTGTTAACTCAAAATTTTCGTGAATGTATCGTGAGTTCTTTCGTAAGTTCAGATACATATTTATAACAAGTGAGTTATAGTAAACAAAATATATTAATTGCTTATTTATATGAACTACATTTAGTGCATTAAAAAATTTTACATTAATAAGGGTCATGCCTTTTCTAATTTTTATGTACAAGCCCTGCACTTGTATTCTGCAACTTCAATTAAAAGCCTAGGCTCGCCAGATGAAAATAATTATTAGCAGCTTAAGATCGTATTTTCAGATTATTATGAAAGTAAGTATCAGTAAAGAGATTATGATAGCTAGAAATAATGTTTTGGTGCATGCGTTCAACTAAGGCCTTGTAATTTATGAAAGGTTGTTTATAAATAACATTTTCTATAAATTACTTTTTTATATACGTTTATGCTTTAATTTACAATTGTTAAAAATACTTTTAATGCTATTTACTTTCTTAAACAAATTTTATGATGACAACGACAATACACTATCTATCAATAAGTATTTGGAACCTGCGATAGAAAAGAAAAACAAAATTTAATCATATTCTATAGTTGGTAGAGCCTCCACGAGCAGCAATTACAGCCTCAACTCTCTGGGACATCCTTTCACAAGCGCTTGTATGACGACTATTGGTATTTTCCTCCACTAAGCTTGGAGAAGATACGGAAGATTCCTTCGCCAATGTTGAACGATTGTCGCACCGCTTAATTCGGTGATCCATCTCGTCCTAGAGGTTCTCGATAGCGTTCAGGTCTGCGCAGGTCAGTCCATTCGTTTAACCTCATCGTCAGATACTAATCCATAATGCACCTCGCAACATGACAGCTGTCAGTGATATCCTGAATGTAACATGGGTCCAACCCGTAAAACTGCCACAACGTAGGAAGCACTCTATCATCCGAAATAATGCAGTTGGCGTCGGCAATGAGTTTAACATAAATATGGACCAAAGATTCTGTCCATATCAGGAGAAACACCTTCAAATCATAATTCCTCCTCCGCCGAACTTTACTGTGGGCAAAAAGCACTCTCGCAGGAGAGACGTTCATCAGGCAGACATCAGACCCAGACCCTGCCATCCGAACGAGAGATGGTGAACCTTGATTCGTTGCCCCAGAGAACCCGTTTGCACTGATCAGCGGTCCACTGTCGACGTGCTTTGAACCACATTAATCGAGCAGTGCACTTGGACATTTTGATCAAAGGATTATGAGCGGCAGCACGATCATGAAAACTAAGCATAAACCATAAGAAAGCACATATTGCTTTCTTACGTCCGGTATTCATCGAAACAACACTCCCAGTTGCCTTTTGAAACTCCTGGAGTATGTAGGCCATTGGTTGGGTGCGGTTCTTCCGAATTTCTCTGGACAGCATCCGTTGATCCCTGTTTCCCAGTTCGTGGATCTGCCGAGACGGGGCGCATTTCGACAATCACCGCTCACCTTCCACTTCTGAATCAAATAGACCACTGTCGAATTTGAGTAATTCGGCTCACTAGATATGCCCATTAGAGATCGGCAATTTTTTTTCCCGATGATTTCATCTTTTTCGAAATTCCTACACGATATTTAATGCGAAGGGTGTGACGTATATCAGGATCGCAGTTATTGGCATTTGCATGGGTGTCCAAATACTTATTGGTAGATAGTGCATTTACTAATATGTAATATTATTTATGTTACTGTTATAATGTCAATAAAATATAATTTCAGTCACTTTATAAGGCATTTTCTCCCTCCTTTCCGCATGCCTTCATGGTGTAACTGGAAGCATACTCGAAGCGTATTCGAGGGGTCCATGTTTCGAGTCCCGGCGAGAGAATTTTATATTTTTCACGTCTCCTGCTACAAAAAAACCTAATGTTCCTACAAGTGGGACCAGAAGTAAAAACTGGTAGTGGGAGATAATTCGTCACCAGCATTTGGCGACTGTGTCCCCTAATACCCAGTGACCCTTCAAAAGGGGAGGTATATAAGGTATTTTCTCTCTCCTTCGCGTATGCCTTCGTGGTGTAACCGTAGCACACTCGGCGCGTATTCGTGAGGTGCAGGGTTCGAATCTCGGGGAAGGCACTGCACATATTTTACGTCTTCTGCTTCCAAAAAAAAAAAACAACTAAGACTCTTCAATTGTATATTTTACTATTTTGGCAAAATGTAATCTTTTTAATAAATGCAAAATCAATTAGCCAGTTTTTCAACAATTAAGGTAAAAATGAATATAATAAATAATGAGTGACTTTTGCAGATAAATGTTATCATTTATTTTGCATATGTAATTACTGCATTTGCCGCCCATACGGTAGAGTGGTTATGGGAGCCTACTGCGGTACCGAAGTGCCCGGGTTCGAATTCCGGAGAAGGCATGAATGTTTGTAAATGTATAGTGTCTTTGTGACATGAAAGCACTCTAAGTATATGGAGAGCCAAAAGTCCTCTCATGCGGTTTGGTGGAAGGGAAAAGAGGTGTGCGACCCTCGGACCACCGTAATGGGATGCTCTCCCTCAAAACTGGGGGGGAAGAAGTCCAACCTCTTTAAGGATCTGGCAACCATTCGTCTATGAAATTCATAGAAAAGACAACAACTACAAGAATAACCACATTTATTTAATAATTTTATTGAATTTAAAGGGTAATTTGAACTTTAGATAAGTATTAGTATGATTGCAGCACAGTTCATGAAACTGAGATTTTTAGGAGAGATAATAAATCCGATAGATCCCTTCCCCTAACTGTTAAATTGCTTATGAGGGAAATCAAGAAGAAAACCAATTAAAAACACTTTGAGGAAAATTCCTAGACAAGGACTCGCTTCATTCAGAAACCGAGTCTAGGAGAAAATTAAAATATTCAGCTTCTCTCTGGTGGGAACACAGAAGCCCACCTGTGGCTGAGCTGTAAAGTCACTGATAGTTAGTCCGCGGTTCGCATCACAATGAACGGGCTGGCTGCATGGGCGTTTTCGTGGTTTTCCCAATGTATAACCAGTTTCGCTTAGAAAGTCCTTCAGGAAGACATCTCTCTCTTTAGGCAGATAGCCCTAGAGTGCTTTTGCCATAATCAAATAAACCAAAACTGGTTGACCACAGAATTCTGGTAGCTCTCTCTCAGTGTTATCGCAATATCGGGCTCCGTTCGGGCTGAATGCATAGGTTTTTTTGTGGTTTTTTTCCAGAAATGATATATGAACATGAGCCAATTTCCTTTAGAAAGTCTTCAACAAAGAAACCGTTTCTAAGGCAGTTTTCCCTTGCATGCTTTGTCAGAATCATTTGATCAACCAAATAATTCTGACATTTAGCTGATCAAATTTGACATTTGATTTGATTCATTCCATATTGATCACCTTTTTAATGAAAATATTCCCGAAACATAAATAGCGGAATTTCACGCAGAATGTTTGCTTTTCACGCATTACATTAGTTAATAAATACTTTTATAACAATAATGAAGAAAATTTCCCTATTTGATGACTCAGAAATATGCTTGAAATATCAAGGAATACGTACTTCACCCAAACATCTATGGCCATGCCTCACCAAAAATTCTCGGAATTTTCTTCCTGCCATACATGTTGTCGTTTGTAGCCACTTTAAAGCTTCCTGTGTGAGAGAAAAACGTCACGACAAAGTATATCGTCCTCATCAATCATCGATTAGAAATTATTATTCCAAATCATTTCAAGATTAAATATAATTTTTTAGGCACCACATATATTTTTATCATTATTTTTGATTTCTGAGATTTAATATCAATTAGTAATTAAATAACAATTAAATATAAATATTATAGTTTTTATATAGCAATTAAATAATAAATTTATGCCGCATATATCAATCACCTTCCGTAGTTTCAATTCATTGGTTTCAATTTTTATTTTATTAATCTTTGATATCAAATTCATGCGGATCCGGATAATACAAGTAAAATCCGAGATAAATTTGTTTTGTTTTGCGGTAGGGGTTTTAATATTGGAAAGTAATTTCATAAAAACAAGTAATTTCTTGAAAGTTTAACAAAAATGTTACGGGAATACGAGATTTCTAAAATTACAATAAAAATCAAAACTCTTAATAAAATTTAATACTGATAAAAGTCGCCAGTTTGCTTTAAAAGTAAAAGATAAATCTGAAATGAATTGATTAAAATAATAAACTTGTAGAGACTCACTCGTTTAGTTAACATGCTCTAAGCTAAGACTCTTAAAAGATATAAGTGAATCATCATTATGGCTAGAATGAACACAAAAACGTAAGAAAGGTATAAAAGACTCTTTTATTAAGAACTCAACGTAGTTCAAGAGAAAGCACTTATTGAGCTTACAAATTTATGGCGTATTTCAAAAAGTAAGGAATTTCAAATTAAAGCTAAATCTAAGTCGTAAATTAGCCAAAGGCTGCACAGAATTAATTAATGCTCAAGTCAGCTCAAATCTATAACGGCGGGGAAAGCACTATTGATTTGAATCACTCAACACCAAAGACAGATTGCTATTGTAGAAATTCAACTAGCAACGTGGCCTTCAGCAGGGGGAATGTGCTCTGTCTAGGCAACCTAAAACACCCTTTAAATACTATCTTTTACTAATTCATTTGAATAAGCTTGAACTAATATTTGCATTCTGGCAGGAAAACGGAAAGTGAGAAAGGCAGAAAACCTGCGTAACATAAAACAGCTGGTTAGATAAAGTAAATAAATACCTTACAAATGTTACGCCATTACTTGATAATTTACATTAACACTATGCTCTGTACATTACACACTACCGTGATAAGTAACACTACTGTGATTCATGAATACATGTAAAAGAATCACAAAAACAGAACACAAATCCGGATAATAGAAGCAAAATCCGAGTTAAATTGTTTTGTTTTGTAGTAGGGATCTTTATATTGGGAACCCCTCGATATGTTGTGGGGTTCCACCCTTTTATCTAACAGCTAAGTGTGTAGGAACCTCGTGAACAGCTAAGCGAATAATCGCTTTAGTTCAGGAATATAGAAGTAAATTCAGGAAGGGTTAATTACCCTTTATCGCTCAAAATAAGAATTAACACAGTCAGCCCCTTTCTCAGAGTGTACAGCAAAGCCTCCACTTGGGCTTGAACTCAAAATAATAAGAACTAAGACTTAACTAATGATTAACTAAAAACATATAGCCGAAGTTATCAAAATTCTAAGTAGTTGGCCCCTAAATGTCTAATAAACTAGCGAAGCTATCAAGGGCTGAAATACGGCCGAGAGTAGTAACAGCTTAGAGAGAGATGTAGCCAAAAGGCGAACGCGCGCTAGTCAGAAATTCCGAGGCTCTCTATCTCAGTCAGTGGAACTTCGACATAAATACCACTCTTACTCATTTGCATTAAACGCGATTCAAAAACACATTCTGGTAGGAAATTGTAAGCTGAAAATAAGAGGGACAGAAAAGTAGTTTTAACTAAAGATAACTGTTAAAACTTTGGATAAAACTTACAATATAAACAAAGATATAATTTACTTCTTTTCTCCGTTAAGCTTTAACACTCACTGATGCTGCATTTCTTGCACGGGGATGAATTTACATATACCTACACTCATAAAAGTCATTTTGGGGCCTTTACTTGGCAAATGTTTTTCCCAAACATATACTTCTCATTATAAATTATTTTATGTAAGAAAAACATTCCTG